>JAIVFJ010000209.1:0-112754 GCA_025765615.1 Zopfochytrium polystomum | reverse complement strand
TTTGGCAAAAAGTGCAGGACAACTGATTCCCTCTTTGCCATGCTTTTACTGTAGCCTTGCTGCAGGAAAACCCGGCCATTGAACAGGCGCACAGTTCGAGGCCAATCAGTGTCATTCTGCACCAGGGCAGCCAGTAGCTTGTGGCCCTGTTTGAAGCGCCTGCAGTGAACATGATACATGTGGCCAAACTCTTTTTGAACTGACGCACATCTGAAAGCCAATCCAATGACGTTTCCATCTTCAATCCCTTTGGGAAGGTTTGTCCAATTTCAGCAGCCAGCCCTCATTCCTCAATTTAGACTCATCAAAAAAATATCCAACAGCCCTTTTCTTCAAATCAGGTCCAGCGCTGACAGCATTGCAATTATCAGGATGAGAGACAAATGAAAATCCATTGGTGGAGTCCCACAGATTATCCTTCAAAGCAGACACATCCACACTCCAGGGCTTGGTGCCCGTCTCCTTGTGAGGCTAATTTTCAAGTAGTCCTCCAGCAATTCCTCCACCATAGCTCTGGCAACAGGCCTGAAGGAGTTGAAGAAGATATGCTTCCCTGCAAATGGAAGCCTTCAGTGTCTGTGTGAAACTGGCTTATGGAAGGATTCTTTGTCTTGAAGCAGTAAGCTCGTGCTCTGTGCAAATAGTCGCACACATGGCTGACAGACAGCACCAGAAACTTTGAGCGAAACTCCATAAAATCAATCACAAGCCCTTCCAGGTCATCATCATCATATGGAGCTGGTACATTGGCTGGATCATCCTGATTGCCCATCACACTCCTATTGTCGCCGATTTGAGCCATTCCAGCCACAGTGACATGGGCCTTTTTGAGGCAAAAGTACCCCACACTTCTGAAGTGGTATATCAGCGCAGAGAGGGGTTTGCTAAAATTCCACGGCTCGCACCATGCAAGCTTCCTTCTTGGATCCACACCCAAACAAGCAATAGCAATTTTTGCGGCGCATGGTTTTCTTGCACCACCATCAAATTCTGTGATGAGGGCAGCACAAAACTGAAAGAATGCTGTGCGTACTTGGTTCAAAGCTTCAGCATTTACAAGCCTCTCAATTCTTTCCTTGTGCTTGAAAAAAGCAATCTGTACTGCAGGTATCCTTGCAAGCTCTTCGGCTCAAGCCTGTAGGCTCGCAGAAATATCCTGATCATACCAACAAAGGGCACTGCATAATCGCGGGCAGTTTTGTCCATAACACCAAATTTCCGGCGACCAGCAGCCTCATTGTCTGGCCGATCATGATTGAGTGCATATCTCACAACATCAGGCGCATCCTTTGCTTCAACATGTGCCTCAAGCAGAAACTTGACAAACAGATTTTCCTTCAGCACAAGAGACGTTTCAGCGTCAGAGGTGCTTATGGCCTTCTTCTCTGCTTGCGCCAAGGAAGATATCAAACTTAGTCACAACCAGAGAGTAGCCGTTGCCATTGGTGCATTTCTGCCCAGTTTGAGGGTTGGATGATACCATTTGGGGGCCCCGTCAAACTTTCCAGATCACTTGCAAAGAGATTCCTGACATTCTTAACGCTTTCATTCAGCATACTCAGTAGACCAGAATCCCTCTCCCTTGCAGCTACATCCAGCACATTGTCATTATCAGACGGATTGTGCACAGAGTTGACACAACCAGACTCCACTTCAAACAACCCACAAAAGCGTGCCCAGCGCTGAGCAGCCTTCACAGGAACCATAGAGTCCACTGTGCAAATGCATCTGGAGTTGAGATGATATTCTTGCCGCCGGAATCTAGTCTTGGTCAAAAACAAAGCAGAACATCCAGTGCACTTGAAGCCTGGACGCACATCTAAAACAGGCACTCTCAACTCAGTGGAGAGAGGAACAGCAAGCTCAGCAGGGTGCAAGGCTGAATGCTCAGTGGCTAAAGTCACCAGCTGAACAACAAGCTCTGATAGGATCTCTGGGTTCAAGTTTGAATGAACATTGCGAGCATGCTTTCTGACATCAACTGGGCTCACTGCAGCCTTGCAGTGCTTGCACAACAGGGCCCTGTACTTGAAATTGTACGCTGCATGCTCCCTCACATCTGTCAATGGGGGTAGGAAACCAGGGCAGATGTGTATGAAAAATGTGTGAGTACAGAAGAACAGCTTGAAATTCAAGCGATTAAATCACAACACCCACCATCTGGTTGGAATCAGCACTATGTTCAACAACAAGCAAATCATCATTGCCAGCCATTCTGGAATCACCAGAGCCAATGCTCACAGCTGAATCTGAACTTGGGTGAACTTGGGATGATTCCAACAGGGCTGTTTCTACAAAATGTGTCAGACTAAGGCAAGCAAACTGAGAATTAATTAAACTTACCACTACTAACACATACTGATGTGACAGAACCAGGTCCATCAGTATCCATGGCTTCCAGATCATGAGCATTTTCATCCACTTCAAAAACACCATCGCCCTCTGAATCTTGAATCCTTGAGCAATGTGCAAGTGTCATCCCTGCAAAAAACATGGAACAACAGAGAAAAAAGTGAAAGAGAAGTTGAAACAGAAATTTTCAGTTGAATGATCAAGCACAAATACAGACAACCCACGGTTTACTAACCACTCTCAACCAAATTCGCTCCAATTACTTTATCAGCTAAGCAACTGGACACAACAGGATCTGAATTTGAAAGCACACTTGAGGTCTTGTCTGAAAGAGGGATCTGCAGAGCTGCAACCAAACTTGAATCTGAGTCCAAATCTTCACTTTCAAGCTCTCTTGACAAACTGGCTGCACCAATTGCTTTGGGACCGTCACATGATGCACAGTGCGAAACAATCTCGTCTGGGCTTCTGTGCGAGAACTGAAAACAACAGACACAACGAAACTCTTTTGAAGGATTAGTAAGAAATAATCAAAGCAAATGCTCATGTGCGCTCACCTCCAGATCCAGACAGGCGACACAGATTGCTTCTACTTCCATCTTTGTACTCAACTTTCACTCTTTTCTGCATATTGAGGAAAAAAATCTTAGCTTGCTTTGGTGGTACAGAATCGAAGACAGGTCAAGGAAGCACAGGAGTGAGTAGCAAGACAAGAGAATGAGAAAGTCATTAAGATGGTGCACCAGCTGGGTCCAGCTCCGCCTCTGAACACAGCACAGCTCTAGCAGTCACACGCTCAACTGCAATGTGAGGAACCCAAAAGCACAGCAGCCACCATGCCACACAGACTGTCTCAGGGAGCAGAATTGTGAAAGTGCTGAAAGCGGCCCAGTAGATACGATGATGTTGTTGCTAGGGGAGAAAGAAAGGTGTTAGATGGACAAGAAGGTGGATGGAAAAAACAAAAGGAAAATGAAATGAAATAGAAGATGATAAAATCTCAGTCACCCGTGTCCAATGTTTTTCTAATCGTATGCCCAAATACGTAGAAATCAGCTGCGACACCATGCCGTGCCTCCACCAACCCTTTGCGGCTCCCGTACTTCTCCTGCAAATCAGGTACAGCAGCTGCGACAGCGACTTCACAGACTCCAGCGCGCGCTACACCACCGCCGTTGTCACCGTCCTTGTCACTGATGCTTGCCAGCCGCAACCCAGAAGTTCTATTCCGCCGAAGCTGTTCGTGTTCCCGTTCCCTGGCACAAGTTTGTCATGCCTGCAGTCCAGCTGTCCAGCAAGCTCGCCAAATATGCTGCTGCTACTGCTCTTTGCCTGCCGTAGGGCACCTCCACGGGTTAGGGTTTAAAAAACGAACCCTATCTACCCCTGTCTCGCCAGTCTCCCCAAACCGCAGACTCAGCAACTGAGAGCCCATCAGTCCAGAGACGTCTCCACTCTCAGCTGAGACACCATGCTGTGCCCTGGCCGCACGTGTGCCGGCCCCCAACGCACCTCAAATGAACAGACTCTCCCACAACCTGCCAACAAAGCAGCCGCCACCCACCCGGCTCCCCCGCTCAAGCCTGAAACCTGGCTCCGCATCGCCCCACAATGGTAGCAGTGTCCACGCCAACCCCAGGCAGCTCATGCACCCAATAACGCCGACTGTGGACCGACGATGCCACCGAATCCTGCCCGTCCACGTCGCTTTTTGTTTGGTGTCGTGGCCCTCGCCACTGCCTTCTGCTGCTGCCATCATGGCGGTTGTCCCAGTGAGGAAGAGTCTGATCAAGATAGGGCTCGTCTTCCGTTGTCGTCGTTGTTGTCGTCGTTTGTCGTCGTTGTTGTCGTCGTCGTTGTTGTTGTCGTTGTTGTCGTTGTTGTCGTCGTTGTTGTCGTCGTTGTTGTCCACATCTTGCAAGACCCCCAGCCTTTCCCACGTGGAGGTTGCTGCGTAAATGAGGCAAGGACCCTTCACTACTTCCTGGACAACAATGACGACAGCCTGGTAGACAAGCAGAGTCAGAAGCCATCTGGGAGCTCGACGCCGCTGACGTTGTCCCCCATGCAAGGCCATCAGATCCAACAACGACAGTGATCCAAGTGATCTTGGTGCTGTGCCTGCTGCTGTTGCATCGTGGCTGCTGTTGCGTCGTGGCTGCTGTTGCGTCGTGGCTGCTGTTGCGTCGTGGCTGTCCGACTCTGACCCCACTCAATGACAACGTGGTGGCTGCCGCAAGACCAGTAACAACGTCAACAAAGACTCTTTCTGATCAGAGCGCCTGGTTTTAACCCGTCGGTCGCTGCCGTTGATGCTGCCCAAGCTGTTACTTGTGCGGCTGCTGGAGGCGCTGTCTGCTGCAGACGTTTTGAGGGTTGTGCCCCTGGACGCCCTCGTCTGTTGGCGAAACTGGGATGCTACCATCTTCTTCGACTTCCTTGCCTCGCTGAGCGTGTAGAGGCCGCTGCCGCCACCACCCTAACTTGACCTGCTTGGGGAGAAGAAGGAACCTACCTTCATAGCTTCCAGAATGATTGGAGTTTTTTGCGGCAGTCCGCAACCGCTGTTTGGTTTCCAGACAAACAGGCAGACAGACAGCTCAGTAGCTCGGTTGTTGTCTGTCTCTCTCTCTCTATCTCCATCATTCACAGAAATTGCAATCGCACACGAGAGAGAGAGAAGAGACCAATGAACGATTCTTGTCTGCCTTGCCGCAGACGCCCCCTTGATTAACTCAAAAACCTCTCCGCCCTCACTATCCATTTGCAGACTGCCCAGAACGCCTCACCACGATCCTCGCAGCCCTAAGCCCTTACTTCGACCGCCTGCCACCCGTCCTTGGGCGCCGCTGCAGTGACACCAAAATCCTCCTCGCCCACACACTGCAGCTCCTCGCCGACTTTCAGACCATGGGGCGGGCGATGAGCTTGCAGCGACCACGACGCTGACAAACTGCTGTATGCAAACCTGGCGTATGCGTTCAGATCTGTCAGCTGGTCGTGGTCGCAGCCTGCCGTGCGAGCATCAGGAGCTGCCTGGCGCTCACCGACGAGCTGTTTCTCGCCGATGGCGCCGCCTTGGGTCCGCTCCCGCGTTTGCAGTGGTCTTGCCCCACGGGGCACCACAGCAGGCGCGCTTCACGGGCAGGCTCGGCAGGCTGAACCGGGTGGAGATTGCAGAGGGGCACGTGTGGGCGGCGCATGTGTGCTGGTGGGGATTGTGGACTGGGACGTGCACCACAGCAGCGGGATTGAGGACGTTCAGCGGCAGTGGGGTGTGTCTGGCGGATGTGTACTGCGAACTGAGGAACGTTGGCGCCAAGATTGAATGGTGCACCGTGGCGGGAGGGGAATATTCTGTTCTGTGGCCATGGAGGAAGGTGCCAGCGACGTCGATTACTACTCGGGGTCTTGCAGAGGAGGGTTGTGCCGTTTTGCAGGGCAACGTCCGGCGTTGTGCACGGTGGGCCAGCGACGGTGGATTATACAGTGTGGGGAGCAAGGGGCACATGGGAACTTTACGACAAGGGCTGTCGCCTTTGTGGCTGCCAGCAGAGAGAGAGACAGCGACACAAAAAGACAACGAATGAAAAGAAAGAAAAAGAGAAAACAAGTACAGGGGAGGACAAAAGTTTCCGGGCACCGCTGTGCCACCCTCCACCGCCAGCTCGTCGATCTGCACTGCCCCATTGACGATCTCACCAAACTCGGAGCAATCGCCTCGACATTTGACATGGGGACAGCAAAGAGTGAAGAATGATCATGGCGTGTGCAAGACGCTGATTGCGATGCACAACAACGGGAAGAGCACCCGTGAGATCGCCAATGACACAACTGTACCAAAGTCAACGGTCCAGGATATAATTGCGCGCTATGAGAACACTGGCAGTCTCACTCACCTGCCCCATTCCGGACGGCCTCGCAAGCTCTCAGAGAACAATCGCCGTTATTTGGTTCGAGCTACAAAAGGGATCTGCCTCAACAGAAGGCAAAACTTGGCGGCCTTACAAATCAGTTGAATTCCGCTCGTGACGATCCCGTTTCAACGGGACTGTTCGACGTGTACTTCATGAGGAGGGGATTTTCAACCGTCTTGCAGCCCAAAAGCCCTATCTAAATGCCAGAGCATCGACGTAAACGGCTTGAATTTGCTAAGGAGCATGTCAGGTGGTCCGTTGAAGAGTGGGAGAAGGTAATTTGGACTGATGAGGCCAGCTTTGAGACTGGAGCGCAGGGGCAGGTCCGTGTTTGGCGCAGTGCTGGTGAAAAGCTCAAACCAGAATGTCTTCAAGCAACAGTGAAGAGTGGCCGCCAGTCGTTCTCAATTTGGGCTTGTTTCCGCGGTTCGATTGCGGGAAGCTATGCATTCATTGACGGGCGACTGAACAGCTCGCAGTATATTGACATTTTGGATGGTCAACTTCAAGTCTTTATTGAATATTGGATGAACAGAATGCCAACGAGGAGTTTCTTGAGAACAGCCTGATCTATCAGCATGACAATGCACCAGCTCACACAGCCCTGAAAGTTAAAGCTTGGTTCCAAAGAAAAGGGCTTGCCTATCATGAACTGGCCCGCTCAAAGCCCGGATTTGAACCCCATAGAGAATCTCTGGGCTCGACTTAAAGATCAAGTATCAGAAGACCGACCGCTTGGCCTCGAGGTGTTGAAAAAGTCAGTTCGAAAAGCTTGGCAGGAAATTGAACCCCAGTTCCTCCAATCATTAGTGAAGAGTATGCCTGCAAGGATGCAAGCTACTATTGAGAGCGATGGAGGGCCAACAGACTATTGACCTGACTTTCGAACCATCACGTTCTTTTTGCTTGAAATACAATTAAGTTTTGTGGAATTGGATGGCTCATGTTGAGCGAAATTTTGGTGGCACAGCAAGTGCCCGGAAACTTTTGTCCCCCCCCCTGTACAATGCTGTCCGATGTTTTGCGTCCCACAGCATCCCCGGTCCCCACCGACACCAATGCCACCGCCATGCCAGCCGCTGCAACAGAAGCAACAGCAGCAGAAGTATTTACAGTCACACAGCCCATTGTGTACATGTTAATAACACTGTAAGATGTGAGTCCAGCAAACAGCAAGCACCAAATACCCCCTCGAGCCAATTCTACTGACATTAGACGCGAGTCGTCGACGAGTTCTGCAGCTGGTGCTTCCTCAAACTCAGGGAGAAAAAAAAAAGAAAGAAAAAAAAGCGATTCCCTGCACCAAGGTGGTTTTGGCTCATCCTTTGGTGTTCAAAAATAACCGAACTCGCAGTTCCAACGCGCATCCACTTTCTTTGTTGCTGAAGCATATGGCTGCGCGCGGAAGTGCACCTCCGCTTCGGTTCAGTGTATTATTGCCCCCACAGATTTTTGCTTGTGTTGAGGCTTCAGCATTATAATACGCTGCCTGACATCGACGCGACTATTTTCCCCACGCTGTTCATCGAGGCCAATACCCCAAAAAATGAGTGACCAGAAGCCCTCGAGCACCCCGCACCAGCCGCTTATCGCCGACAGGCCACCATGCGACCGCCGCGGCCCCCGCCTCCTCCCCCTGCTGCGGATAGAGTCGACAACCACGCGCTGCCGCGCGACCACCCGATTCAAAGTCACCGTCCTTAATTTTCGCCGCCGCGTTCCTCGCCATTGGCGCCGCGCACGCCGTCCACCGCGCCGTCCGCCGACACGTGGCGCAAAACGCCAAGCACAGGCACGGCGGCGAACGTCCGTGGCACCGTGTCGGCGGCTGCGAGGTCAGCCACCGCGGTGCTGTCCCGCCGCTGCAGCCGCCCAGCGCGATCGACGCGGTGATTGCCGTGCGGGGCGACGACGCAGGAGTGGATGACAAGACAGGGATTCAGACGCATCGCCCTGTCTGAGACGGACGAGCGATGGATGGCCGAAGATCAGGTATTCTTGGGGGCTCTTGTTCATAAAGAGTTCATCTGTGTGCCCCTGCCCCAAGATCATCGGCCTCCTTCGCCAAAAGATTCACTTCATGGACGTCACTGATCGGGACCTCGAGTCCGTGGCCTCTCTCAAAGCTTACAAAGCGGAAGGTGCACGATTGCTGCTTTATCTTCCCGCGCTACTGTACTGAAAAACATCAATCTTCTCCGCACGGACAGACTGTCCCACCTCGGCGTCGAAACAATCGGTGGTGCTTCCGATCGCAGGAAACGTCTCCGTCCCGGCGCTCACCTCATGGCTCACAGAGCTGTCGACCTCGTTCAAGACAAGATACTACCAGTCACCCTCTGGCGCCAAGGCCTCCCAGTGGATATTCGACCAGGCCAAGCACCTTGCAAAGAAGGCTGCGGCGAACGTGAAGGTGTCTGTGAAGCAGTTTGAACACCCGTGGCCGCAGTCGTCTGTCATTGCCAGAATCGAAGGAGAGGACGCCGCCGACGCTCCGGTTGTTGTGTTGTCTGCTCATTTGGACTGTGAGCACATTTTCTTTTTTTTTTTCTTCAACAAGACTGCGTTGTTCTAACTCAAGTTGTAGCTGTCAACCATCAGAACCCGTGGTTCGGCCAAAGCCCTGGGGCGGACGACGACGGTAAAGCCTCACTTTTAGGGGGGGAAACGCGGGCAAGAACGTTGATCCGCCCCCCCTTCCCCCCCATCTGTTCCCTTTACAAACCAAGGTTCCGGCAGCGCCACAATCTTTTGAATCCTTCCGGATCCTCATGTCCTCCGGCTTCGTCCCAAAACAGGCCGATCGAGTTCCACTGGTACGCCGGCGAAGAAGGCGGCCTCCTGGGCTCGCAAAAGGTCGTCGCGGCCTACAAGCGGGCAGGCATCCCCGTCTTTGGTGTTTTGCAGTCCGACATGACTGGGTATTTTCCGAGCGGCGAGACGGAAACGATCGTGGTCATGACGGACTTTGTGGACCCGGCCCTGACGCGGTTTTTGAAGGCTTTGGTGGAGACGTATGCGGGCGTCGGGTGGACTGAGACAAGCTGCGGGTATAAGCAGCTCAACTTCCCCCGCCCCATCCCTTTGCTTTGGTTTCCGTACCCGTTTGCAGTTGACGAAAATTTCACACCCCCTCCCCCCTCCCCATCGCCCGGTGCCAACTCAAGATTCGCTTGCTCAGACCACGCTTCATGGACCAAAGCCGGGTTCCCCTCCGCATTCATGTTTGAGTCCGAGTTCCCGGCCAGCTCACCATAGTGAGTTTTTTTTGCATGGCTCCCTCCTGAACCTCATTTCCGTCGATGCTTGCACACACACCTTCCCCATGAAATCTAATGGCAATTTTACGGATCCCATAATTTCAGCGTTCACACCCCCGTCGACGACGTTTCCAATGTCTCGTTCGAGCACATGGCCAAGTTTACCAAGCTCGCGATTGCGTTTGCCGTGGAGATGAGCTTGTTTTAAAGCCCCCTCGAATGCGTTTGCATTTTGCGTTGAACTATTCGAGCGATGGGTCGTTTGGGAACAGAGTTTTATTTTACTCTTACAAGATTGAGCCAACCAAAAAAAACAATGCGCAGTGCCTGATGATGGCGGAGCAGATCGCCACCGATTGGACTTTTTCTCCAATGAGTCTCGGCCTTTTTTTTCAGGTCCAACAGTCACATTCATAGCCCTAGAGCTTGAGTCTATTCCACTGCAATAAAATTAACTAAATCCAACGAGGCACTCGCCACCGACCACACACCACCCACCACCTTCCCCATTGTCAGGCACCAAGGTGAGAAAAAGCGAAATCCACACTCAATGATTCAACCGTACGCCCTTCCCAGACGGCAACCGCTTCTTCCGCATAAACAGCGAGCACACGGCAACCATCCCCGACGTCGCCACAATCATATAAAACACCACCCTCAAGCTCTCCAGGTAGCCATGCACGACGGGCGTCCACTGGTCCTCGGGCAGCACCGTCCTCACGAGCGCGGCGGACTTGTACAAGCTCTCTTCGTCGACGCCGGGCACCGTGAACGTCAGGGTAACGTTCGCGGCCGCCACGTTCTGCTGGACGTTGCCTGGCAGCACGGCGTTGAAGGCGGCGGCGTTGAAGGCGGCGGCGAAGGCGGAGAGGCCGATCGCGCCGCCGAGGGACTCGCAGAAGGCGGCGAGGGCGTTGACGGCGGAGACGGAGGCCTGTGGCGGGGCGGCGAACTGGGTGAGGAGGACGAGGGTTTGCATTGCGAGGCCGCCGCCGACGCCCGGGGTGAGGAGGATGAGGGTTTGGTGGAGGGTCGGGGTGGTTTCGGAGAGGAGGGAGCAGAGGGCGGCGCCGAGGGAGAGGAGGAGGCCGCTTGTTGGGATGAAGGCCCAGGCGTGGCCGGTGGCGCTGGAGAGGAGGCTGGCGAGGACGGCGAAGAGGACGCCGCCGAGGATGAGCGGGAAGGAGCGGAGGCCGGCGGAGGTTGCAGAGGCTTTGGTGGCGCACAAAAGAAAAAGTAACCGAGTGAGTCTTGGTAGAATTTGGATGATATCGTCGCGTTTGATGGACCCAACGTACCTCCCATAACAATCTGGTACCACTGCAGCACATAAAAAATGAGGCCATTAAAAGAGCACCCAAAGAAAAACGTAGCCATCATAGTAGCAAGCAAGCGACGCTCAGAAAGCAGCGCGACGGGGATGATCGGATTCCTCGCCACATTTGCTTGCACGAAAGCGAACGCGGCCGCCAGGGCTGCCGCCGCAACAAACAAGGCGACCACGAGCGGAGAGTTCCACGGGTACTGGCTGCCGCCGCTCTGCAGCGGAACGAGGAGGCAGACGACAGACCCGACCATGCGTGCAGCCGGTCTTTTCAGGCCGGTCTTTTGTCCGGCGCTAGACAACAGACTGACCTTACCCCCCAGGTTCCCTCGCTTTTCAGCGCTGCGTCGCCCTCCTCGGCACGGCGCTCGTGACGGCCGGCCTGGACAATGTTCAGCGCCAGCGGGTCCGGGAGCTGCCAGAATCTTGTTGCTGCCCCAGATCACGACCGGCGTGACGCTGATCCCCATTTCCTCCATCCAGTGGCGCTGCAGGCGGATCCCCAGCTCCTTCGCGTTGACAAAGGGTTGGCGGACGATCGGCGGCGCCACGCCGGGGATCGGTCAGCCACCGCGTGTCCTGTCCGTGTGGCAGGGCAGACGGCGTCGGCGTCGGCCGCGGCGCTGGCGCGGTCGCCAGAGCCATGCGGACAAGGCGCTGGCGATGGGCAAACTTGAGGACGGACTTTTTGCGCGGCGCCGCGTGTGCGAGGTCTTCATGGCGTCGAAGAGAGATGCGAATGTGTTTGTGGATCTGTTGCTGGCGGTGGCAGCGGTCTGCGCCATCTTTGCGACGAGGTACCCATGCGAGGTGACAGCGCAGTATCCGGCCAGCAGGTGGAAAGGCGGAGAATGCGGTGGCGGCGTGCGACGTAGAAGAGATGGATGTGTTGCAGGTGGACAGGGTTGAAGGAACCGCCAACGACGACGACAATCACGACTAGGAGCGCTCCTGGCAGCGTCGTCGTCGCGTCGTGGCAGGGCTGGGCGGTGGGCAGACCGCATCAGGTGGGACATAGTTTCTGTGCCCTCACATAAAACCATAATAAAATGAAAAAATGACAAATAAAATCAATTGCGAGTCTGTGGGAACGCTGTTGGGGTCACTCTGTGTGGGACGCAGTGTGGGCTTCATGACTCTGTGGGGACGCTGTTGGGTGCACTCTCTGTGTGACGCAGTGCAGGCATCAGAGCTCTGTGGGAACGCATTGGGGGGGTAAAATTGACAAAAAAAATTCAATTGCGCATGTTGGGGACTCTGTGGGAACGCTGATTAGAGGGACTCTGTGGGAACGCTGTCGGAATCGTGCTCTGTGGGACGCAGTCGGGATGCTCTGGGGCACTCTCTGTGGGACGCAGTGAGGACATAGTTTTTTTTGCCCTCACGTAAAACCATAACAAAATGAAAAAATTGACAAAAAAAATCAATTTCCGGAATTGGCAGACTCTGTGGGAACGCTGATGCGAGGCACCCTCTGTGGGAACGCTGGGGCCGACACCCTCTGTGGGACGCAGTGTGGCTTCGTTTGTACTAATCGGCCCCCCGGACGGATATGTCTAGGAAAAATTTCTGCTGTGAATTCCACTGATTGAATACACTTTTGTGGCCTCAAATATTGACAATGTTTTTACCAGCCACTGCAATTTACAGTTTGCTGACAATGACTCGCTTTGGTTTTGTCGACCTGCAATTTAAGTCACCTGATTTTTCCACATGCTCTGTACAGGGATCGAACCTGTGACTTTAGCGTACCTCCAGTCACAAGAGGGCCTATTAGCACTACACTCTAACCAACTGAGTTAACAGAGCTTCCCCAAGAGGACAGCCTACTGCTCTCTCACACCAGCAGAATTTTTTCAAGGTGAGTGAGGGGGTGCAGGGCTTTCAAAAGGTTAATTGTGTGGTGTATAATGCAATGTCAGAGCGATTGGTTGGGTGAGATTCTTGTAAGGAAACAATTCCTGAAAGGCCAAAAATTGTGGGTCAAAAGGTGCACAAGCCTGCAGCCATTGGACCTCATTGGCACTCTTCCCATTCCACAATTATTTCAATTGTTCTTCCAATTTTCCCTGAAATTTATTGGTGTGCTCGGCAATTGGGATATAGAAGTCTGATTACATTAAATTGTCAAAACCTCTATGTGGGCCGAAAGGGCAGCCCATCAAGGCTCAGGGTTGAAAGGTGATCCTGGCAGTGTAACTGAGCAGAGTGGGATTCGAACCCACGCCTCCCGAGAGACCAGAGCCTTAATCTGGCGCCTTAGACCACCTCGGCCATCTGCCCTTCATATAGTCTGAACACGTTCAGCAACCACAAAATTTTTGCACAACTTCCTGGCACTATTGCTAAATTGAGGACTCTCAACTATCAGACAGGGTGCTCCAAAACCAGAACCCATTTGACGTTCTCCAGATCACACGAATGTGCTATAGAACGAATGGAGAATGAATCCAGCGGGCATGAAATCCAGAATTTTGCAGATGACATTCCATAGTGAAAGTGAGCTACTATTGAGGCCAATGACTTCCATGAATTAGAGAGGTGGCAAATCAGCTGCTTCTTTGACCACTTCCTAACTTCCTCGAGTTTTCTCAGTAAAGCTACGCAGTGTGAGAAAGGGTTGAGAGAGCCAAAACATACCTCAGAAAACGTTGGTCTTGTTTGATCCCAAACATCAGTAAGCTTCAGCTTATGTCATGCACCATCAACTGCCACATTGACTAACGCAACCACTTTGAGAAAGAATCCAAAAACATCCTCAAATAGTTGGCATCGTCGATCAGACTGGGGATAGACATAGTCATGTTGCCAGAAAGCAAGGCAATTTTTCACTTGCGGACAGTTCCTCAAAACATCTTGAGCCTTTGCGCAGACCAGGGTATTGGATCAGCTGACAAGGAGTAATACTTTTTCCATTTCACAATCCAAGCAGGCTGAAAAGTACTCCCATGTCTTTTAATGAAAGTATACCTCGTCAGCTGCACTTCGCAAAAGCTTATCCGTGCTGCCAGGTGGGAATTCAGCTTTTGCTGGGTCGCATTCGCTTGTTTCAAATCAAGTTAGAAAGTAGGGTAATTACACTCACGCACCCAAATATTTTGACAGACTCTTCTTTTTCTTTGGGTGCTCTGAAATACCTTTCACTCACATCATCCAATAGTTGGCCCCACTTCAAGAGGTCAGCCAACATGGAAGTCGCGTAACTTTCTACTTCTTCAGTGACTTCACCCACTTGAAACTCAATGGCCTCTTTGAATGACCGCAGATAGTCCATAGCAGTATAAGTTCTGTCTTCAGATTGTTCAAGTATGTCCATAGGGGCGACTAAGCGAGCTGCGCTTATTGGTTATTCGCCAGTAGCGGCCAAAGGAGTAAGCGGAGCGTCAGGAAGGCGAACTTGGTCATGAACAGCAACAGGAGCGGCAAAGAGTTCGATTGGAACATGAACACGAGCTTGGGGAGCAGCGGTGGTAGGAACAGCGACGCCAGGAGTAACACAAACTGCGTTGGAAGCGCGTGTGTTGACCACAGCCGCCACGTTGTCTCCAACAGCGATACTGGCTGGTGCGATTCGAACAGAGCCAGGAATGGGGGTGGGAACAGTTCCAACTACTGTAGCTTGAGCAAGACGAGCAGAGTAGGGGGCGTCAGTGCAACAACATAGCTCAACCCGCGGCTATGCTTGCGCTTCATTCCATCCCACTCCTTTCACATGATTGTTACCACATGTCACGGTTGTTGCACATTAACCAGCGTTGTGTGACCCATTCCAACGTTAACCTTCAACCTGAGCTAGTCGTGGAAGTGAGTGATTGGTGCCAAGGCGTGTGTTTTTGGTGGTCAGTAAAGGGGGATGCCTCTCCACCACCATGCGGCCATAGACTGAGCCCTCGCCTCATCGCATCTCACCCGCCCAGATGTGGCAGTCGCATTTGCCTTGAGATATCACAAAACGGAAGCGTTTCTTATCTGTGAATGGGAGGTTGCGCAGCAGTCGAATCCTCACACAATCTGTGTCTGCTCTTCTGTTTGTGTTCGATTTTCGACGGAAAGGACAATATTTAGGAGCGGAGAGAACAGGCATCACCTCTTCGGCATTTTCCTAGATTCAAGAGGAGAGGAGACGCAATCGAACCTTGTATTTATTTTTTCTTTTTGGTTCGCCTTCCACCTCATCCAAGCAAGCGCCAAACCAGCCCGGAACCTGGTCAATGGCAAGTCTGACAGCGCCAGCGGGCGCTACCGGAGCGGCTGAGGCCGCTGAGGCGGCTGCGGCGGCAAGTACCCGTCCGCGCGCTCGGCGCGAACGACGCGCTCCGCCACCAACCGAAACGCCACGTCCCCGTCGTTGCCGTGGTACTGGCCCTCCAGCACCCACGGGCGCGCAAACCGGTACGCCCAGTAGCAGTCGAGGTGGCAACCGCTCGCAAACAGGTGCGCCTCCAGCCGCTGCCGCCGCGACGCCGGCGCCAGACGCAGATCACCTTCCGACGCGGCCAGCGGCGACGCCCTCAGCGACGCCACGACAACCGTAGCCGCAGTGTCGTCGTCGCCCCGCGGGGATAGGAGGTACGCGACGACGCGCGGGTCGCCGTGGTATAGATCCGCGGCCGGTGCGCCGTTGGCAGCGGCGGCAGCGGCGGCCGCGTCCTGCAGCGCGCGGTGACGCGGGTCGTGCACAGCGTGCGCGAACCCGGACACGCCTGTGTCGCGGACGCCAACCACCGGCGGCGTGCGGAACCCCGCCGCCAACCACTCGACGCTCACGGTCACCGCGTGCACTGTGACCCACACGGCGCCGCCGTCGCCGTACCCTGCGGCGTTGAGCGAGTCAGCGCCGCCTCCGCCTTCGCGGTGCAATGTGTAGGACACGATGGCGCCGGCGTCCCCTGCGTAGCGGAGTTCGGTGGTGGCGGCGGCGGTCGTGGAGGACGCCGTTGATTCTGCGGGGCCAGCCGGCGCCGGCGGGAGGTCGACAAGGGGGATCGCGTGGAGCTGTGAGAGGAAGGGGCGGTAAAGTCCGCGGAGGTAGGTACGCGCCTTCGGGTTTGACAAGAGCGCGGCGAGGGTGTCCCGCCTCTGTTGAGCCGTGGCCGCGCCGCCTGCTGAGCTGGCAGCGGCCGGATCGGGGTCCTCGATGTTGAGCCAGCCGCAGAAGAGGGCGTTGAGCCCGACGGCAGGGAGGGTGGTGGGGAATGGGCCGACGGATGCACTTGGAAGGTCGGCGACGGGTGCAGTAGTAGATGAGGTCTGGCGGCACTCGAAGCGGATGTTACCTCCTCCGCTGTCGGGAAAGGATGCAAACGTCACCGGAACGAGGTGGATGGCGGTGACACAGTGGGCGTTGTCGGGCCGCGGGTGCTGGTACGATACGACGACCGACGCAGGGGGCGCCGCCGGCGCAACGGCCGGCCGGCGAGCGACAGAGGCGGTATTTGCGAAGGCGGAGTCTGCCGTGCTGGCACTTGAGGAGGCTTCGGCGTCCACCTCGGCGGCGGCGGCATTGTTGAGGCGCAGCAGGGCGAGAAAGGTGGCGTGCGGCGAGGCAAGACGGAACGCTCGGCAGACCTGGCGCAGCGCGTAGATGGAGTCGACGGGCAGGAGGGACAGGATCTGCGCGACGACCAGATCTGGCAGTGCCGCGAACGGTGAGGAATAGGCCGAGGAAGAAGCCGAGGAAGATGCCAAGGAGGAGGAGGTGCCTGTCGTTGTTGTCGTCGTCGTCGTCGTCGTCGTCGTGGTCGCCGCGGCCGACTCGAAGGCTGTTGACGACAGCAAAGGAGGAGGAGACATTGTGTGATGTGTACAGTACGTGCGCCTGCGTGGGTCCGACGGGGGTCACCGTGTTGTTACTGTTGCCCGATGTGTGGGGCCGACGAGGTTTTAATTTTTATTATTTCAGAGCGACCGCGAGACTGACGACCCTCCACATTCTCTGACGTGGAAGATGCATGGCTGCAAAGAGCCACTGTGAAAAGTCGGACTCCTGTAATGCTCGCCCAGAGGCGATGCAGTGCGTCTGCCTCTCCCATGGCATGTTTGGCGCATTTCGAATTCACAGGTAGGGGCTTCTTGGCCCATGATCCATCATCTACTCTCTGTCCCGATCAATGGAAGTGTGAGGATGACAGGCTGTTGAGCCTGCGACCTCCAATAAAGAGAGTATACCCCACCTTTTCAACTGATAACTTGCGAGGATTATCAATTTGACTCAACCAAACAGCACTCCACAAAAGTAATGTAACACAGTCAGGCACAGTTTCTGATTATTAGGATGATGCACTTCAGTGGGTAGAAGTACATAGTCCAGGTGTACACAGAGCTAACACAGAGCTGCTGCCCCTGATGTTCACTGAGCCACTGTTGCCCTTCTCAATCTTGACATGGGCTGTTGCCTAATCTGACTTATCCCAACTCTCTGATCTCTCACAGATGCTCCCCTCTCTTACACTGACCTCCTTCAGACTCACTTCTCTATTTTCTTGATTCTGTGTTTTCCCCTTCTCCTTTGATCATTGTGGCTTTATGTGCGGTGGAGATGACTGACGACCCTGTAAGTCCGTAGCGCATGGGGTGGGTTTGCTGAGGTGATACCTGGATGTAGTCCATTGCAGTTCACTGTTGATGGCTCTTTCTCTTCCCGCCAGCCCCTCTGGGGCTGGAAAAAAAAAAAAAAAAAAAAAAAAAAAAAATCATAACAGAGTTTTTCCCTTTCTCTCCAAGTTGGGGAGAAGGACCACCCACAAACACACATCTCCACTTCATTCACTCCTTCCACTCACTCACTCAGAGGAGACTGTTTACACTTTCTTCTGACGCCTACGCAGTCGCTGATGCAGACCCTAATGCCAACACCAACGCCTACGCCCACGTCCATGCTGACAGTGACGCTGATGCCAATATTAACGCCAAGCCTGACACCAACCACGGCGCCAACTCCCGTCCCAACGCCAACGCCAACGCCACCGCCTTTTAAGTCAACTGCAGCACTGGCAACGGCTATGACAGAAGTTATGCATCTTTCATCAATGCTGCCGCCAATGCCACTGCCAGTGCAAACAGTGACTAACGAAATGCTGCTGTCAGCTGCTCCCCAGACAGCTCCGGAAGCTGTGCAGCGACTGGGTCTGAATTTCTCTCAAGCGCCAGAGAAGAGGAAACGTAAAGTCGGTGATAAAGATTGGAGGCCAAAAGAGGATGACGTATCTATCAGGAGCTGAGAAGCTTCAGCATTTAAAGGAGCTGAAATCGTAGCTTCCAGCAAAACTGAGCATGCTGACTGGCGCTGCTCGATCATTTGTCACTTCATCTATGAATCCTGTGCTGCCTCGGATGTGATCAAGAAACTCAACGCACTTCCGATTTTTCGCTGATAAGTTAGTGTTCCTTGTTACCTTTACTTTTCCTTCGCAAATAACCCTGACGATGAAAGAAAAAAAAATAGTAGTAAAAAAACGCCCTATTATCATAACAAGACCAACAATATGACGGTACGGCGACGGTGAAGAAGACGACGACGACGACAAGGCAAAGGCAACAACAGCAACAACAACGGCAACAACAACAACAACCACAACAACTCATTCAGAAGCCGCGGGAACGGTTTTCGCCAACATTTTTGCCGCCTCCCACAAAAAGGAAAAAAGTTGTCTGGATAACCTTGCCACGGCGACGTCCAACCAACCTTTCCCTCCAACAGTTTCCCAACTACTTGAAGAAACGTTTTTTGAGCTGTTCAATCACGTTGAGCGAGTTGACGAGCGTGCAGGAGCAAGACACGGGGCTGCGGTGGCATCCGCGGCTTTGCGTGGAGCTTTACGACGATGGTCCAGGTGTGTCTTCGTGAGCGACGGTGGCTCAGGTTTGGAGGTTGTCGCGGCGGCCACTCGAGGAAGGCCTCCACCGAACCCACAGCCTGGAAGATCATTTGCGTCGCCTCGCGTTCGACCACTCCTCGTTGGGAACGGAAGTGGAAAGCAGCTGAAGGCTTGCAGCGTGCGGGCGGACGTGCAGGACGTGTGTGGGTGGGTATGTGTCTGTTTGGTCCACGCCTCCCGGGTCACCAATTTCGAGGACCGCGCAGGACCGCCTCCCCTGTTCCACACCATCGTCCCCCAACCCGTGACCACTTCTTTGAAATGGACTTTCCGCGGCTTTAAGATCTCCTCAACATCTTCAGTGGCTTATCAAGAGCCTTGTGGCAAAGGGACATGGCAAGTTTTGAAGATGGGAAGTTCCTGGGTATAGGCAGCGGGAGCACCCTGGCTACATCTCTAATTCAACAAAGAATGATAATGTGGCTACTTTCTAAGCATGTTCATGGGCAATAGACTAATGAAGTAGCACCAATGAAGGACACCCCAGAGGTCACAGTTTCAAGCCGGATAATCAAAACTAGTGGTCATCAGGCAGCAAACAAATGAAGGAGTACCGTCAGGCAGTGTCGCACAAGCGCGCATAAGCAAGTACCGAGAAGACAGGGGTGGTCAATCTCCAAGGGACAATGAAAACCATTCCAACGACTCCGAGTCCGACGTGAATTCATTCGAGCACTTTTCAGGAAGTGAGGAAAGGAGCCGCTTCATCGAAAAACCGCCGGAAAATTTCAACTCAAGAGACAGGTATTCCGAGTCAGAGATCTTGAGTAAGTAGTTCCCATCGGTCGCGCGGTGCATTGGGCGCTCGTAGCCGATAAAGGCCTGATCGCCCACGCGAATACATTTATAAGTGACATATCGTGTCCCAAACACGTTGCCCTTTGTCCACGAGTCTATCGTGCAGACCTTACTGGAGTTGAAGCCGCAGTAGGCCAGCGTCGTGTTCTTGGCCGCAAACCGCTCGAGTAGCGGGCGGTAGTGGGTGCCGAGCACGCCCAGCTGGAGCATTTCTAAATTCGAAATCTTCAGGGCGTGTGCAATCACGCACTCGAGCTGAATTGCCACGTCGTCGGCGTCGACGACGGGCGCGGAAGTCTCCTCCCCACCGCCGCCTACGGCGGGGGCGTAGGCTGCGAGCGCCCGCTCGGCGGCGCGCACCTCGGCGTCCCACAGCTGGCGCAGCACCTCCAGGGTGGGCGTATAGGCGCTGACGCGGGCGAGCGCCTGGACGACGCCGACCACGTTGCGCCACGTCGGTTGGTGCGATGGGTCCGCCGCCGCGTTGGCGAGCACGTCGCAGAGCCGGGACGATTGGCTCGCAACGATCTGATTGCCCTTCGCCACAATCCAGCCGGCCACGGCCGCGGCCGCGCCGAGCCCGCCGCTCGAGGCGTCCAGCGCCAGCATGGCCGCCGCGCCGGCTTCGTCCGCCGGCAGGATCCGCGCGACGGAGTCGGGAGCGAAGGCACCCCCGACGGCAGGAGCCGCTGCACCACCGGCAGAAGTGGCAGGATTGCCGGGGACCGCAAGAGCCGCGCGGTCGAGGGCAACGGCGCCGGCGGCGGTGGCGGCCGAGGCAGAGGCTTGGCGCTGGTCGTCACTGTTGCCGCTGCCGTTGCGGCTGCCGGCGCCGTGGTCGCCCGAAGTCTCGACGGCCGAGCGCACGGCGGAGCCGGCAGTAGATGCGATGGTGTGCTGCACGAGGAGGTCGGCGACATGGTCGGTGGGGAACGGGTTGAAGCCGCCAACGGCGGTGGACACGACGCCGCTGAAGAGAGCGCCGGCTGCGCCGGCTAGGATCTTGCGAGACGCAGAGGTTGGGGACGCCGCCATGCGAAGGTTCAACGTTATCGAGAAAGTTGCGGATGCACCCGGTTTTTTTCGATTGGTGCGAGTTGGAGATGTCGACTTTGTGATTTTTGTCTTTGAATATGATTGGTCTGCTCTGGGAGAGAGTCTGTTTGTGTTTGTCTGTCTGCCCTAGATTTTCCTGACTGACTGCGTGTGTCTGTCATTCTCTTTGCCCAGAACAACACCAACAAGACTTATTCTCGCAAGTCAGGCCACGCGCCGCAGGATCCGCGCCGCTTTCTTTCCAGTCTTTGCCACCAGGCCTTGCAAGTTGCCCCAACTTTTTGCGTTCCCAACCCATCGCATAGCACCTGGTGCCGCACGTGCCGCTCTGCCACCGCTGCCGCCGCCAGACTTTGTCATCACAAGCCAGTCGTCATCCTCAGCCACTGTTCGGAGCAATCAATCGCAATCAGTATGCACCACTTTCCCACCTCCCCACCCACCAGCGTTCAAAGCCCTTACCACTTGTTATCGTCATTGTCATTGTCGTCGCTGGTGATCAATCAAGGTCGTCTTGATTGTCTGCAGCAGCAAAGTGCTTGGAATTAGAGCAGGAGACTTGACAATTAGTCTGAATATTCAGTTTGCATAGTAGAAAAATTTCTGAGTAAAAATCATAAGAAGCGCAGAGAATGGATATCTGTATCTGCTTCATGTCTGCAAGAAAACCTGGATAATGAGAAGCAGATGTAAGCGGCTATCTGCTACCGCTTTTTTGAATGACAGCCTTAAATGGGCTGAGTACGTAGCTGGGGTTCCAAAAAATTAATTGTTTGGTGGGAAATGCCACGTCAGAGTAATTGTTTTCTCAAAGGCCTCCAGAAGAAACAATTGCTGAAAGGCAAAAACGGTAGGTGGAAAGGAGGCCACCCTCACCATAAGACCTTGTCAGTGATCTGTCCTTCTTAACCATTTAACAGTCATCGTACCGCCAGTGGCACAATGACTGACTTTTCCGCCATTACAATTAGAAGAACTTCACCAAACGAAACGCACGACGAAGTTACAAACACAAAGCCTCGCGCAGAAAAACAAAGGAAGAAGAAGACGGAAGAAGACGAAGAAAGAAGAAGCAAGAAAGAATCAAAAACCCCAAACAAACTCACTCACCAGGGTTAGGTTTAGGGTCCAAGGCACAGTTCTGTCACCCATGTTGTTCAATGTTGCCATCAACTCCTTGCCTCAGACATTGGCCATGTCTTTCAGGGACCACATGCTGACATTTCATGCAACCTCACTGAACTCGCTGCTCTTTGCTGATGACTCCCCAGTCTTTGCCAAGGATGCGACAGTACTTCAGAGAGTGCTAGACAAGGTGCATGAGTGGTCCCTTAAGCAGGGGATGACATTTCCTGCCAAGAAGTGCATTGCAGTTTCAGCCAAGAATAATTTGAAGTTGAAGATGAATGGAGTGGAGATTCCCCAGGAGGAGTCTACTACTCATTGACCAGTCTCAATAGGCCATCGCCATTATGCACAACGCACAACCAGTCACCACGCCAGCAAGGCGGCTTTACTCTGCGTAATGAACAGTCGATCCACCACCGCCAGCAATAGTGCCAGGAAGTTGTGCAAAAATTTTGTGGTTGCTGAATGTGTTTACATTATGTGAAGGGCAGATGGCCTAGTTGGTCTAAGGCGTCAGATTAAGGCTCTGGTCTCTCCGGAGGCGTGGGTTCGAATCCCACTCTGCTCAATTACACTACCAGGATCACCTTTCAACCCTGAGCCTTGATGATCTGCCCTTTCGGTCCACATAGAGGTTTTGACAATTGAATGTAATCAGACTTCTATCTCCCAATTGCCGAGCACACCAATAAATTTCAGGGAAAATTGGAAGAACAATTGAAATAATTGTGGAATGGGCAGAGTGCCAATGAGGTCCAATGGCTGCAGGCTTGTGCACTTTTTGACCCGCAATTTTTGGCCTTTCAGGAATTGTTTCCTTACGAGAATCTCACCCAACCAATCGCTCTGACATTGCATTATACACCACACAATTAACCTTTTGAAAGCCCTGCACCCCCTCACTCACCTTGAAAAAACTTCTGCTGGTGTGACACAGCAGTATGCTATCCTTGTGGGGAAGCTCTGTTAACTCAGTTGGTTAGAGTGTAGTGCTAATACCCCCTCTTGTGACTGGAGGTACGCTAAAGTCACAGGTTCGATCCCTGTACAGAGCATGTGGATAAATCAGGTGACTGATTCTCTTGAACACCACACCTTAAGCTTAAGCTGCCCTTGGTTCCTTAACTCCAAAAGACTGAGCTAGTTTGAATTGTTGATCTGGTTTTAGCGCAAAGTACTGAGACCAAGAATTGTTGGTGGTCTGGTTGCTGGTTTAGCAGGCACCAGATGCAATGGCAGTGGAGAGAAATAAATGGTTACCGAGTTAAATTCTAAAAAATCATATATGTTCTGAACAAAGATAGAATGCGGGGGGTCTGTTCGACGGGTTCCTTTCGAAACAATGAATCAAATAAGGAAATATCAGAGAAAAGCTAATGAAATGTAGCATAAATTAGGAAGAAAATATTGGGAAAACCATGTGAAAGTTTGTGAAATATGACACAAATTTGGATAAAAATGATTGTGTGAAATAATATATCAAAATTTTTCAAAAAAGTTTTCATATATTATCTTTGCGCGGGATAGGTATAAATCAATTGACAAATGTATCTAACAAAGGAGGGGAAGAGCGTTTACGAGACGCTTGTTGAATTTCTTGAAGTTTCTCAGGATGTTTTACAGCATAAACAATATTATGGAAACATCGACCACGTTTTTCTTTAAGTTCATGAATTTTAGGAATGACATACAAGCAAAGTCGAACGAGGTCACGCTGGGACAAATTGTCAATAGACGAAGTTAATTCAGGTGAGAGCATAAATACAATAAATGTATGAAGAAAAAGTTTTAAACAAGAGCGCACTGCGTAAGGAAAAGGACATCATAATATTGAAGAATGTAAATACAACTTGATTACGTGTGTAAAATGTAAAACAACGATGAGAGCTGAAAGAGCGGAATGGTCAAAAGCATGTGAAGAATGTTGCAGACGAACAGGGAAAAAAGAAATGTGAGTATTAAGACTATTAACAGAGGCAGGCTACAAATTTGTACATGATAAGATAATAAGGAAGCCAAGGTGTTATGAATATGATAATCAGAGAGAATTTACAGGATGTGTGAATCACATAGACATATATAATGAAGAAACAGGAAAAATGGAAACATCATGTGAATGTGGAGGGAAAATGAAGTGAGATACAGACCAGACTTTCTATTACAAGGGGTGAGGAAAAGACATTATGTGATAGTGGAGGTGGATGAACAGCAGCATAACAATGAAAAGCAATACACATATGAAACGGAGAAAGAGAGGATGTTACGAATAAGGAAGAAGCTGGACAAGGCTGTAGTATTCATAAGATATAACCCAGATCCATTCAAAAAGGAATTACCCAGAACAGAAGTAGAAAAGGTATTATTAAAAATGGTAAAGAAGAGTATGAAGCATGAGACAACAGAAGTTATATATATGTTATGGGAAGGAGTTCAACAGAAAATACATAGTAGAGTTTGAGGAGGCAAACACAATGAAATTACGAGAAAATAAGAAAAAGCCAATAATAAGGAAGAAGCAACTGGGGGACACTTATTAAAAAAAAATTGCTTGCTCGAGCGTCCCCGCCTACCGGCCAAATCGTGAATTTTTTTTTAATAAGTGTCAAGAAAACACCACATTCAAGAATAAATTATGAGGACAATAAAAATAACATATTCAAATGTTTTGAAATTATTTTTGATATATTACAATTTATTCATTGAATCGCAAAATGAGAAGTTGAAAGTCTGTTCGACAGGTTCATATTAGGATAGGGTTAATTTCCAAAAAGGAAATAGTCAGAAAGGTCTGTTCGACGCAATCCATCAGCAAAGAAAAGCTGATGAAATGTATCATAAATTATGAAGAAATATATATGAAAAATTTTTGGAAAAAAACATATAATAGTTTCCTGTGAAGAGCTTATGAAATGTGACACAAATTAGGATATGCTATTTAGAAAAGAATTTTACTGCCGATGTAATATACATTTTAGTCGATAAATATATCTTACTCACTTTATCAAATGTTTTGCAAACCATAAATTAGATTAGTAATGTTAAAAAAGACTTTAGCTGCCGATGTAATATACATTTTAGTTGATAAATATATATTGCACATTTTTAATTCAAATTATACACCATATTTATGTCACATTATTAGAAAAGAAGACAAGAAATTAGGATTAGGGTTAAAAAAAAGTCAAATAATTAGAAAATTAGAAAATATTACCGTAAATATGATTAAAATACTCTAAATTCTCGCGATACAATCCATAAAAAACTTTAATATCACTTTTAATTTAAAACTTTTTGACATTATATTTTTCATTGCTTTTTGGACATTATTTCTAAAATTTTATTTTCTTGACACTTATTAAAAAAAATTCACGAGTTAGCCGGTAGGCGGGGACGCTCGAGCAAAGTCCAATGGCTTTTGGGGAGTGGTCCATTGTTTGATTTAATACTCTGCCCTGCAGCCTGGCCTCTGAGTCTGCAGTGGCATGCCATTTTGAGAATGGAGAGTCAACACAAAACCCAACAATCCTATGGTCATATGCAATCTCTGCCACACATTTTGAACGCTTCCTTGAATGGGAAAGTGTGAAAAGAATAGGATCAATTGGCAACCATCTCCAAAGTATAATATGCTGCTGTGGCGCAACTGGTTAGCGCGTGCGGCTGTTAGACATGGTCAGCAGCACACCGTAAGGTTGGTGGTTCAAGTCCACCCGGTAGCGATAAGAGTTGTAGATTTGTGTGTTCTGTTGCTTGGCTGCTGAGTCCCTTGGGGTGTTGGTCGGCATTCCATTGTGCAAGTCTTCTGCAGAGCTTGGAAGTTGGATCCCCAGACAGACAAGGGGAAAAACACCACCTGAAGATGCTCATGACAAAGCTCCTGCACCCTCAAGTGCCAAGGGGGGCACTCTCATGAAACCAAAACCATCACTTGCCAAAGCAGGGCCATAGACGCCAGGTGTGGTCTTTTCTTTCTGATTTTGCCATCATATGCTGCAATGAGGGCAACAATCTCCCTGATGCCGCAAGCTTGCCAGCAGCAGAGCTGACAATGATTTCTAGCAGTGATGGACAGCTGCAAAGCACTTTATGAGTAGCGTCTGCCACAGACCAGATCCCCATTTGGGTTTGATTCAGATTTTACCCGGTTCAGTCTGTGGCAGACCCTACTCAGGAGGAAAAGGTACAGCCTGGAGGCCTCCACCTTCCTTTGTTTACCTGCAGGCTACCGCCACTGGCCTGGGGGGTGGGTGGCAAAAGTTTGTCTCTTGCCCCGACCAAGAGCAACAAAATCTCTACAAACGCAAACAGCCTGAGTCAGCCATGAAGGATGTAACTGGATGTTGGACCGTGGACACAGTTTTTGCAACCTAATGGTTTGCTCCAAACGTTTGTACAAAGGTCATTGCCCTTGCCACAAGATATCGGACAAATTGTAAAAAAAAAACAAAAAAATAAAAAAATAAAATAAAAAAAAACGCAATCAGCACACCAAACCCACAGTCCGTCTGCATGAAATGCTGGTTTGTCAGAAAGTCAAAACACAGATCAAAAAATCAGGGGGACAAAAACACAATATTTTAAAACTTAACCTGTCTGAGCAGCTGGCTGTTCCTTTGTTGTATTGTTGCTGCTATTAGAAGCAGGAACTGCCTACAATACCGCTTTCTGCTTTAAGAAGGAGATGGTTTGGTTCACTGAACTGTGGTGTGGCAGTAGCTGAGTGGCTGCATGCATCATGGTGGCTCAACCCAGGCCAACTCCAGCCTACATTTCATTCACCCTTTCAACAAATGTCCAAACGATTTCTGGCAAGCAAGTGCATATTGCTGTCATATTTTTGACAATTTAGTCATGTGGTTTCATGGTGTAGTTGGTTATCACATCTGTCTCACACACAGGAGGTCCCGAGTTCGAACCTCGGTGAAACCATGGAGGAAGGGAGCGCAACTCCTGATGACCTGTGCTGCACCGCCTGTCGTGCAGCACAGGTGATCAGTGTTTGTGTGTTTTGGGCGTTGTCAAATTTCATTGGCTGACTGATGTCATTTGATGGTCCAAGTGGCCAAACCATCAAGCCATTGGGTTCATTGCCAAAACCAGCAATTTGCATTTGTTTGAACAAGCTGGAAAAAAGCTTCAACTTTCTGTTGTGTGTTTGCTTTAGGCTTGTTCAGCTGAAAGATTGCAAATTTCTTTATTCTAATGTCTGGTTCCTGGCTGACAGACTGAGCAGAAAAAAAAAGAGATAAACAAAAAACTTCAGTCAGGTTGCGAATCCAGCATGATGTGGGGGGTTGGACTGTGGAAGCCTGACCAAGACAGGCACTTTACCCCATGCAAAGTTGCGCTGTGCAGCATGTGCAACTTTTGCTACATTGATTGAAAAAAGTTTCTCCTCATACAAAAAAAAAGTGCAAACTTGCAATGCAATCACTTGGGTTGCTGGGGTGGGATACTTGGCCTGCCAATTCCAACTGACCATTATCCTTCCTTTAGCTATCTAAATTCCAAACTGACAGCAAGCACAAGTTACAACAGACAGCATTGGGCAAAGTCTTTTGGTCGAGTCCAGTTTGATTGGCAGGATCCTGATTTTGTTGCACCTTCATGCTGTTAATCCCCTTGCCATTGGTCCTCTTGAACATTAGCCACCTGGAGAACAGTAAGGGGGAGGGGAGTGAAATGAAAAGACAGAACACACCAACCAAAAAAAAAGAAAACAGGAAACAAGCTGGGGGCAAAAGTTGATTTTAGAGGTTTGGGGTGGGCATATGGCGAAATGGTTACCGCGTTCGACTTCGGATCGAAAGATTGCAGGTTCGAGTCCTGCTATGCTCGTGGACTGCTGGAGATAATTGGATGTCTTCAGTTGCAGCAACAGCACCAGGGTTTTGCAAGCGCCAAGTCAAAAGCAGCTTTAAGTAAGCATCTTCCATCCAAGCTCGTGCTTGCATACTGCAGTTGCAGAGGATCTTGCTGTCTTGCTGTTGGGTAGTGTATGAAAAAGGCTTCAGGTAGGCCCAGTTGCACCAGGCCTGTTTGCCTAAAGGGACTTGTGGAGGGTCCTGTTGGCAGAGTGGTTAACGCGGTGCCCTGCTAAGGCATTTCCCTTTGGGAGCGCAGGTTCGAATCTTGTGCAGGACGAAAGCGGGCTGACTGGCAGCCTTGTTACTTCACTTTATTTTAATTTTCATTTATTTGTTTTCAGATTTTGTGAGCCTCTGGGGTTTGGGAGTCAGGGCCAAACTGGGTCCGACGTCTGAATAAAAATCTTGCAGGTGGGCCAGCTGACCTTGCCCACTTTTGAGACTTGCTGCAAAAGTTTGAGTGTGGCAAAGTTTCGCTGAAGAGATGACAAGTCCAAGTCTGCCTGACAGCACAGTTAAAGGGGGTGCAGTGAGACCTTTGGTGCACTGGGGCACAAGCTAACAAATGCTGTATCGACTTGAGCCATACGGTCAGACAGAAATGTCAGTGGTGGCATGACATCAACTCTCTGTTTTGCAGAAACACTGGTAGGGGATTTCGTCTAGTGGTATGATTTCTGCTTTGGGTGCAGGAGGTCCCAGGTTCAATCCCCAGAATCCCCCGATATCCCACTGTCTCAGGCATGAAAGGTCCCCAAAGTGCTGGCTGGTCCCATGCAGCCATAGCAGTGTTTGTGGAGCCAGGGGACCTATGGGGACCTGAAAGGTCCAAAGAGCCAGGCATTCTGTGAGTTGTTTTTCCCAGGTGCTGGACCCAGCACTGGCGGTAGGGGTGGATGCCATTGGGTCCAAAGTAGCGTCAACCATAACAGAAGCACAGGCATGCCAGCCCAAGCTCTCGTCATCAAAGTCAAACATTTGTGGCCTCTGTCAACAAGGCGGGTCAAGTCACAGAACTTGATTGAGTTGACAGGTCCTTCAAGGGAGTACATGTAGGCGCAGGTGCAGCTATGGGTGTGGGCTTACGTGTAGCTGTATGGGCAGGCATCTCCATGGTGCTTGCACAGGCACAGCGTCTGGCACAGCGTCTTGCTGATCCCAGAGTTGCTTCAGGATAAGACTTGGCGGTTTGCTTAACCAGACTTCTGACTAGCATTGTTCTGCCCTGAAATATTCCAGTGAAAGCAAAGCACATGACACTTTCAAGCAATATATGCCACTGGGTGAAATTTTACATTGTTTTAAGCACTGTGCTGGCCTAAAACCAGTCGGATAAAGCACCAGTTTGGTCAAATCGCTGAGCCCTTACTTCAGGATGGACCAGGAGCCAGCTGCCGCTCATCGGCAATCTGCAGGTACAGGTAAGGCGCTGAGGGTGGCGGCAGAGGGAGTTCAAGTGCAATCCAAGCAGCTACACAACAAAGCTGTTATTTGGTTGTACATTGAGTCTGCTATCGAGAGGTGAAACATACCAAGAAGTTTGTGTCTGTGCCAAGTCCAGGCTTGCGTACACACAGGTAAGGTTTCAGACTGTTGAAATATTCTTTACAGTGTGCAAGGCATCATTATAACCCTGTCTCAGTTATTCATACCAGGGATTTTCAACCTCGTCAAGCTCAGGAACAGGAACACCCAGAAACACACAAAACACACATTCCGCCTACTTCAGTGAGGCGCAAGTCAAGGGTACTGATCTCCTGTCCTTAGCCATGAATTGAATTCAAGGTACAGGGCTTGCAGCAGGGTATGCAAGCTTTTGTATCCCAAGCCTAGTCACAAGTTGAATAAGTGTGAGCCATTGTGATCCCCAGTTTTCCTGCGAAAAAGAGACAGGCTCTGTCTCCTGATGGTGTTCTTTTTGATATTGTTCATTGTTGTAAGCAGCCCTCTGGGTGTGTGATATCTCCATGCTCAATTTAGACAGAAGCTATAGTCCAAGTGGACCTACAAGGCACACAACTGCGTTTTACGCAGCAATCGTCCCAATTCAATCATGAAGGTAGCCATAGCAGAAGGTTCCGGGCAAAGGAATTCTTTCTTGGAGCATGGCCAGTGGCCACCAGCTGGGCTAAAACAAAAATTTCCACTGGATTGTGTGCCACCAGGTGGTTAAGTCTGGCCAAATTCATCCCAATTTGTTGACAAGGCTCATTTCCCATCTGCTCCTGCAGACACATGTTTGATTCAACTTGGGGATGTCCAAAAAAGAAGGCAGAAAGGACAAGGAATAGATGCACCGACTAGTGGGGAGGGTGGGGAGCAAGCGATGTGGTGTAAAATTTTTCTATAGAGTTTTGTTACATTGCCCATTACATCACCCTTCACACCGCCCCTTTATTAGCCCAGCTGGTGGCCATAATTGCTCTTAGAGAAGAAAGAATGCCACTTGGCTCCAGCATGCTTCCAATGAACGCGCACAGACAGGACCACAACTGAAAGATGTTGGAGTACGCTTCTGGAATGCGTAACCTTGTGCAAAAGCCTTTTGAGCTGCCGAGGGTGGATGACTCAAGTGTTAGGCGGAACTGACTGGTTAGCAGCAAGAGGCACAAGACGGACCCAGACCTATTGTGACTGTCAGTTATTGTTCTCACAATGCCCATGGGAGAGCGAGCCACCACCAATGCAGACCTGGGCGCTGGCTTGTGCTGTTGACAAATACTCCAAGTATTAAGTGGAACGGAAACCTGGTGTGAACAGTTTTCCTCCTCCTCTGCTCAAGCAGAGCATATAGGAGAGGTTTTTACCCTGTGCCAGTCACCCTTGCCAAGCAACTATTATAGCGTGCATATCATCATAATGTATCAATTATTCATAACAGAGTTTTTTCTCTTTCTCTCCAAGTTGCGGAGAAGGACCACCCCCACAAACACACATCAGTTTTGTATAAAGACAAACCCAAGACCGACAGGAGCCAAACTCAACCTCCCATCACCACCACCTTCAGTAGTGCACTACCTCCAGCTCCACAGCAGCACAACCCATAGACAATCCACCCCAACAAATTCTTTCAGGTGCTGTTGCTGGGAGACGTAATGACACCCTACTCCAGCAATGGAGGTAGTGGGGCTCGAACCCACGGCATCTCGCATGCAAAGCGAGCTATCTACCACTGATATATACCCCCCCTTATGTCCATGGTTGACTGTAAACTCAATACCAAAGAAAACTGTCTTAGAGTCCATCAGGGTGCTGGGCTGCTGCGCCAACTGGCCGCTTCTACATGCTCAACACTCACTGCAACCCAAGGCATCAAGCATCAGTACAAGTGGTAGAAGATTCTCTCTTGGGATACACTAAGGAACCTGGGGCTAATGCTCCCTCTGCCACTCTGCTATGACGGAAGGTGTCTCTGTTCTTGTTTCACATAGAACCCAGCCTGTGCAGAAAGGGTCAGAGACCAACACCTTTCCAAATTTGCCAACTTATCAGCAAGGTTCTGTGTGTTACGCTTCCCGCCTTGGCAGCAGTTTTCTAATTATCCTGGTTTTGAGATGATGGCATAGACTGGGAACCATGGGAAGGGTGCATCAGTGCATGATAGGATTGAATCAAATCTTGCTAAGTGTCTGGCGGAGGGGGGTTTACAGCAAAATCCAACAGTCAGCGATCCCTCAAGTGGGAGAGGCCAGTACGACTTATTGGTGGCAATGCAGCTGCTGGGCTAAATGTGTATTGCGCAATTGAGCAGAGTGGGATGCAAACCCACGCCTCTGGGGAGACCAGAGCTGTAATCTGGTGACTTAGGCTGACTTGGCCATCTGCCCATGGACATGCAGATCTGCTTCTGGTCTACTCTGGCAACTGCACTTTGGTCTTGCTGCACATGTTGTGCTACTGCTTGTGAATCCCAGCAGTTGCACACGCTTCATTCCCTAGTTTGCAAGTTTGTACAAATTTGGCTCTTTTTTCAAAAGGCAAACTGTGAGCCGAGCGTTGTTGGCCATTGCAGGTATTGCAGGTGGGTCTCCACTCATTGGGTGCAACCTACCATAGTCCTTTGAACCTCCTCAAATATGTCAGTTCATGTTGGCATTCTGTGACTTTGGTGGGGTTTGCTCAAACAAGTGGAGGGCAGGGCCATTACAGGAAACTGAGATGATAGGCATATGCTTTATTCCACGCTGCCCCAGCGAGTGTCCAGCATGCATGAGTCTGCGTCCTGCAGCTGCTGCTGCTCCCAGTCCGGGAATTGAACTTGGGTCTACCCTGTTTCAGGGGGTGATACTAGCCCCTATACTAACTGGGACAGGTCAGACTGACCCTGGAGATGTTAGGTGAAACTGACTGGTTAGCAGCAAGAGGCACCAGACAGACCTGAACCTATTGTGACTGTCAGTTATTGTTCCACACAATGCCCATGGGGAGGGCAAGCCACTGCCAATGCAGACCTGGGCGCTGGCTTGCACTGTTGACAAATACTCTGAGTTATAAGTGGAACAGAAACCCAGTGTAAACAGATTTCTTCCTCTTCCGCTCAAGCAGATAATATAGGAGAGGTTTTTACCCTGTGCCAGTCACGCCCCCCTAGCGACTATTACAGCATGTATATCATCATTATGTATCAATTATTCATAACAGAGTTTTTCTTCTCTTTCTTTCCAAGTTGGGGAGAAGGACCCACCCACAAACACACATCTCCACTTTATTCACTCCTTCCACTCCCTCACTCAGAGTAGACTGTTTACAGGAGAGACTGTCCTCATCTTTGTGTTTGTCATGACTCTTCAACTGAACGTAGAGTTGCAGAGTTGCAGCAGAGTAGCAGAGTGGCAGAGCAGAGCAAAGAGTTCAGGGAGTGCACTCCAGGGGACCATGACTATGTTACTCTCTGACTTTCAGACTCTCAGACTCTGCAACTTGGCAACTCAACCCCACTGGCAACTCTGCAAATCTGCAGCCAGGCAACTCCAAGGCTTTGCAACACACCAACTTTGCCACAACTTGGCAACTCTGTTGTGGACGCTCCAGCTGCTTCCTTTGTTGCAGCACGCGCCTTACAAGCGCGTTTCCCTTGTGTTTTTCATGTTGCTTTTGGGCTTTGAGCGGTGGATGGAGGCTTGTGTTGAATGGAGACCAATTCCGCTTCACCCACCAGTTCCATGCACAGATTGTCCTGGAGTACCCCGCCCTTTGTCCGCCAGGAGTAGGCAGTCTCACCAGGCTTCCACACTGTGACTCTGTAGCCCTATTACTCTACGCTTCTGTTACTCTGCAGCTCTGCAACTCCCTGTCTCCACAACTCTGTGACTCTGCAACTCTGCAAATTCACTCTGCACTGCTAATCTGCAACTCTGCTTTTCTTTGCTACTCTGCAACTCCACTGCTCTGCTGCAACTCTGCAACCCCCTGACTCTGGGACTCTGCCTCTCTGCTGCTACACCACTTGGCCACAACTTGGCAGCTCTGCTACTCTGCCACAACTCTGCAACTGTGTAAATATGGAGCTCCACTCTGCTTGTCAGCTACTCTGTTACAACTCTGCAACTCCACCACTCCACAATTGCGAGCACAGTTTGTGCAACCAGCACACAGCTGTAGCTCTGCAGGTTCATTTTAGAACAAGACTGCGTCAGAAATGTGGCATGATAATCAGCCACAATACCTGCTAGGAACATGGCGGTTCCTGAGGAGTAAAGCTTCTTAACCACAATGCGCTTTTCACTCAAACATGTCTCACACAGAGGCACTCATCAGCCAAACAAGGCGTCTCAGCAAACGTTTAAATGCAACAGCCAAAAAGTTCTTTCTCCAGCTAGGAAAACAACTTGCAGGTGAAGTGAGATGGCGGGAGACTACCAGAAAGGGTTAGATTTTCTGCAAAGACGGGATAGAGGACAGATCTCTTAGAGGATGGTGTAATTTTCTGCCAACAACAGCCATACATGGTGGTCGAATGGTTAACAACCATTGGCAGATTGCTTCAAATATTCAACCAAGGCCGCACCCGGAATCGAACCGGGGTCCCCAGAATCAGAATCTGATGTGATAACCCCTACACTATGCAGCCAGATAACAACTGGCACAATGGGCTTGTATATGAAGATGGAAGTTTGCCTTTCACCAGAGACTGGTGCACTGTTTGTGGTTTGGCTCACCCAACACTTTTTTGCTGTGGTCATGTGCTGGGGCTCTGTGGTGGCCACTGAGACCCCAATGCCTTCATTGCTTGCCAACTCTGCACCAACACACGCAGCAGCTGCCTCGCAATCACCTCCACCTCCAGCGCTCCACAAGGATCCTGCCCACCCCAATGTTGTTGTCCTTTCTGTTGCCGCTGAGGGTCCAAAGCAAAAAGTATGCCAAAAAGTATCGCAATAGTTATCCAGAAATGTAAATCAAAAGTCAATTTCAGTACTGAGCAAAATGCAAACTCACAGGTTTATCTGCTGGACGACCATGCCTTTTTGGCCTTGACAACATTGATGAGCGCAGTCATCTGGCTGTTGACACAGGTTCACAAACAACAAACAAACAGCCAACAGCAGCAAGTGTTGCTGTGACACTTGCTGATGCAGTCGTGGTTGAAGGGCTTGTACGACGCCAGCTGACGTCATTGGCAGACGCAGATGGTGTTAGGTGGAACTGACTGGTTAGCAGTAAGAGGCACAAGACGGACCTGAACCTATTGTGACTGTCAGTTATCGTTCTCACGATGCCCATGGGAGAGCGAGCCACCACCAATGCAGACCTGGGCGCTGGCTTGCGCTGATGACAAATACTCCGAGTATTAAGTGGAACAGAAACCCGCTGTCAACAGTTTTCCTCCTCCTCTGCTCAAGCAGATAATATAGGAGAGGTTTTTACCCTGTGCCAGTCATGCTTGCCTAGCAACTATTACAGCGTGTATATCATCATAATGTATCAATTATTCATAACAGAGTTTTTTCTCTTTCTCTCCAAGTTGGGGAGAAGGACACCCCACAAACACACATCTCCACTTCATTCACTCCAGAGTAGACTATTTACAATGGGTTTCTCATACCTGTTTAACAACCCATATATCTGGTGGGGGGTGGATGTCTCGACTTTGTCAGCGGATTTGGGCAGATATTCGGTCTTTTTGCATATCTGTGACTGGGAATATCTGTGAGGCAGATGTGGGCAGTAACCATATCTGTCCACCATATCCGCTGGAGGTTTGGAGCAGATCCAGCAGAGGTCCAGTCTCGACTTTCTCAGGTGCCAGCCTTAAAGGAAACTGTTCTCCAGCACTACCCATTGATTGTGTGCGTACTCCAGAACTGTGTTCAAGTCATACCACTTCCACTTAATCAGGAAAGCAGTTTTGGTTTTTTTCTTTTTCCCCCTTTCATTTACAGTGAGGCACAGGTCTGCACCCAGCCTCTTTAATTGTATGATGTTCCTAAGTGAGACACATTTGCCACAAGGCAAAGTCTCAGCACCTTAGAAGAGTCAGGCATACTAGCCTATTTGTTTACTTGGCTAAACTGGTTTTTGTCCTTCTTCCCACGAGATTTTGCAAACCACACGAAATGTTTACACTGGTCACATGGTGTAGGTTATCACGTCTGTCTAACACACAGACGGTCTCCAGTTCGAGTCTGTATGTGACCAAATTTTCCTCTTTCTTGTACCAGCTCTACTGTCTGTCTGTTTGTTGTGTTTGTGCTGTTGGCAAAAGATGGGGCTGGGTTGGTGAAGGAGCCTTGTGTGGGTTTCAGTCCCCAAATCAGGAAGGTGACTCCAGAGCCCTAAAAGTGCATTGGAGGGACAGTGTGTTGAGGGCACAGGCCTACTTTGCATCAGGCAATATTTCTACCACAGAACCCACTGTTGGGCAATGCCTATGTGGGCGTAGATTGTAATCGACACTGCGCAGAAAAAAAAAAAGTGGGGGGTCTGTTGGTTTGTCCAGAAAAACTTTTCCCATTTTGTTTGAACAGTAATCCAAGCGTCACAGTTTTTGATATGCTGAAAGGCAGCAAGGAATAAGATAAATAGTTTTCTTTTCTTTTTGTTGCAATCTTTGTCAGGTCAGTCTCCTGCATTCCCAAATGATTTTTTGCATTCAGTTTTGCCCATAAAAACAGTCAAAATTAAGAAAAGTCTCGCCTTAGAGGTTGAACCACTCTTGCCACTGCCACTTTTGATCATTTCAGCTATGAAACAAGCTCTGTCTGGAGGCTCTGCTCAGGTTGTTTTTTTTTTTCTCTGCACGGAAACAGTCTGGACCAAAACAGCATTATTGGATCAACTTGTACCCATCAAAGCAAATTGCTATTAAGTCCCTTGCATCTTTTATTTGCTATGCTTTGACAAAGCAATCACTGCCTGGTGCAGTTAGAAAAACAAGAGAAAAAAACCTGCTCAGTGTCACCTGCCTCTGTTTGGCACCACCAACAACCAGGCTTCCCTTGACACTCCAGACTGATTGTGGGTGTCTTCAAGGCCCACCACAATTTGCACTGTGGGCAGATTGTCCACCCAAATGTTGAGGCCGCACCCAGATTCGAACCAGGGTTCCCAGAATCAAAATCGGATGTGATAACCCCTACACTATGCAGCCATGCCCTGGGCAGCAAACTGTAAGGACTATGTTTGCGGACAAAACTTTGCATCAGATCCTCCTTCCAAAAAAAAAAAAAAAAAAAAAAAAAAAAAGGAAAAGAAGAAAGCTTCCTTTTCTTCTTCTTTTTGCTTCCTTCCATCATGCACTTATGTTATTAGCACACAGACCTGAGTTCTGTTTGTTGCTGCCTGTTGTCTGCCATCACCTCACTTCCAAGGCCTTGCGCTGTATGGAGTGTCTAGCAAGCCACAAACCTCAGCGGTCTGGAAATGGCAGACCAGGCACTGTTCAAACCTTCCACAACTTGAGGAGGGCAACCTGCAGTGCCATTGTGCCAGTCTGTGCCACTGTCTTTCCAAATTAGATAACAAAACCCTTTGGGAAAGTTGCATTTTGAGGTCGAAGGATTGAATCGTTTGGCGGAATTGACTGGTTAGCAGCAAGAGGTACAAGACAGACCCGAACCTATTGTGACTGTCATTTATCATTCTCACGATGCCCATGGGAGAGCAAGCCACCACCAATGCAGACCTGGGCGCTGGCTTGCGCTGATGACAAATACTCCGAGTATTAAGTGGAACAGAAACTCGGCAGTTTTCCTCCTCCTCTGCTCAAGCAGATAATATAGGAGAGGTTTTTACCCTGTGCCAGTCACGCTTGCCTAGCAACTATTACAGCGTGTATATCATCATCATGTATCATTAATTCATAACAGGGTTTTTTTTCTCTTTCTCTCCAAGTTGGGGAGAAAGACCACCCACAAACACACATCTCCACTTCATTTACTCCTTCCACTCACTCACTCAGAGTATAACCCTCTGACTCCTCTGTGCTGAGGAGTGTGTCTGTCAGTTGCAGGTTTCAGGTTGCAGATCCTGACTCTTAGCAACAGTACTGTGCAGCAGAGGGGTGACAACAGTACTTACATACAAACGACAAAATCCAATGATGTTGGACACTCATAGACAAGCAAAGCAGATGTATGACAGCAAACCGCCCCAACAACATTGAACTGGACTTTTGATCAATTTGAAAGATACTTTATGTCAAATGAAAAGGTTTTTTTTTTTTTTTTTTTTTTTTTGCTTTTTTCTATGCGTTGATGGGGGCTTGCTGCAAATTTAATCCCTTGTTGCCAATCTCTGAGGGCCAAGTCCAAATTCAGGTTTTGTTCAAGTTAAGATCAAGTTCATTTCAAGTTCATGTCATTTCTCTCTAATAATGAAAAATGCAAAATGCTCTCAGCTGATTGGTGTTGTTGTTCTGTGTGTAGTTAATTCAGAGATTGTGTGTTACAGTCTGGTGGAAGTTGGTGCACCTGAGGCAAATCTGCGAAGGACATTGAAAATGTAATGCACAACTATATAAATCATTGATAATTGGGACTAGCGAGGGTGGGGGTGGAGTGTGTGTTGGTGACAGTGGGGGTGGTGATGGTGACAGAGGAGATGGATGGAATCAAAGGCAAATTTTTTGCTTGGGTTTGTGGTCCAGTGGTATGATTCTGGAGGAGACAGATGGAATCAAAGACAAATTTTCTTCTTCTTTCTTATTGATTATGACATGTGTGGTGCATATTCCAACAGAGGTCATGAGTGGGTTTGTGGTCTAGTGGTATGATTCCTCCTTCGGGTGGAGGAGGTCCTGGGTTGAATCCCCAGCAAGCCGCATTTCTTCTTGAGGTGCACGAGGAAAGGGGAGGAACCCAGTCAGGCCAGGCAGGAGCCTATTTCACCCAGTTAAGAAGAGTTTCTCTGCTGCAAGATTACTGCAATGGAACAAAGCGCAGAGCAGCAAGCCACAGTTATCACCTTGCCACTTGATGGTTTTTCCTTCATGCTTGCTTGTTTTCACTCAAGTGAGTGGGATTGTGGTTTCAGGGAAGTTGTTACGGGGGACTTGTGGAGTGTGTTTGTCTGAGCTTATTCCAACACAGTTACATGGTCAAAGCTGATGAATGTGCCAAATCAAGCCTTTGTTCTGGTGCTTAGGGCATGACTGCACTTATACTGGGTCTCAGGACTTTTGCTAATGCGGAAAGACAGACAAACTGATTTTCCTTGAAGTCAGGCTCACATTCAGACCAGAACTAACCTGTTGTAGAAGTCAGAATGCCACTGTCACTTTGATCTGAGGAATTGAGCTAGCTTAAAATGCAAACTGTAAGAAGAGTCACACCCCACACACATCCATGCGTTCCTCAGAGTGCTCTGTACAGGGATCGAACCTGTGACTTTAGCGTCCCTCAAGCCCACAACAGGGCTTATTAGCACTACACTCTAACCAACTGAGTTAACAGAGCCTCTGCCTGATACAAGCTCGCTGCCTTAATCAGACAGAAGGAAAAAAGTCAGAGGTTGGCTTCACCAATTTGCCTTTTTACCTTAATTAGTAATTTTGTACATGCTAGATAAGGAAAACTCTGTCAACCGGTGTGCGGTTGGAATATGGTCAGGATACAGTTTTGAAAATGCTCATTCTGTGAAAGGGGATCTGTATGGTTGAGTCCTTTGTGCAGTAAACACAAGGAGAGAGGGTTGATCCTGCTTGGTTGACTGTTTAAACTTTTCAGTTTGCAGTGACGGTTCCGTTACGGTTAAGCCACCTCTGCTGCAGCAGTTAGGTTAAACTACAACAGAGGATGGCTGAGATAATGGGAGGATTGAGCAGAGTGGGATTCGAACCCACACCTCCGGAGAGACCAGAGCCTTAATCTGGCGCCTTCGAGCAACTTGGCCATCTGGCCCCCCCAACAATGCTTTCATATGTTGCTTCCTGTGTAAAATCTTACAGGGCTGGGAGATGGGTTGGGGTGGTAACTACTGCAAAGACCTGCCTCCAGAACAAACAGAGGCTATGCTTTCCACATGTACACATTGACCTTCTGCCTGCTCCATATGGTGGATGCACACACCACACACAGGCATGGCCTTTTTTTTTATTTTTTATTTTTTATTTTTAAATATTGCTGGCCGTCAGAGAGGTTTTGCAAAATTTCCTGTTGCATCACCAAACGGAGCATTACCACCAACAATGGCTGTCATCTGTCTCTGTAAAGTTGTTTTGGGCGCTACCCTAATTTTCTTTTGTTTTCCTTTCCAGCACAAACAAATTTTTTCTTTTCCCATTTATCTTCCATTCTGGTGCTCTGCTTGGATGGCAGCCACAAGCCCTTACAAAAATAGTTTTATATGCACAAGCTGTTTGACTGATTGTTTCTCCAGCATTAAGGCTATTGAGTTAGGGCAATTTTTGGAAAGATATTGTGGAGTGTTGATATTACAGCTCTAGCCCAAAAACTTTGGTTTATTAAGTTGTTAGCACATTTCCTCAAAGCTCTTTTGGTGTGCAAATAGCCTTCAACTAATCTGAAAACAGAGGAAGGCATTACAAAAACAAGAACGAAAAAGAGCTGGAAGAAAGTGAAATCTGCTCAAGAGTCAAAACAACGAAAATCAGAAACAACATGCACTTCATTTTGTGGTGAAAGCAAGATGACACTACTGCTGTGAGAGGTATCCAAGTTGCACAAAAATAAACAGTGGAATAAATGGTGGGAAAGCTGCGGTCCTACTGGGTGAAGCAATCAAATCCAGTGGTAGCCTGAAAACTTTCGGTGACCAAGTGAAAATGAAAGGAAAATCATGACTCTAGACTGACAGCCAAATACCCACATGCAAGCTTCTTTTTTGTTTCAGCAGGTCTGCTGTCTCTTGTCCAGTCCACCAACAGTTGATTTTTACTTGCTTTTCAGGTGGTTGCCCAGAGCTTTCAAGCTGGCACTGTAAAGCATTTTCAAATAGGGATCAGGAGGTCCTAAAGCGCTACCGGGTGGACTTGAGCCACCAACCTTGCAGTTTGCTGTACATGTCTAACAGCTGCACGCGCTAACCAGTTGCACCACAGCAGCCTGTGCTCACAGTATCGTGCTTGTGACAGTAGACAACATTTTTACACTTTCACCATGTCTCTCCTTTTGTCTGTCTTCAATCTCACTCTTGCTCTCTCTCTCTTCTCATGCACTCTGTCTCCCTCACGCACACACACACTGGGGAACTTGGTCCTAGGTGTGTGATCATTTTATGCTTGCTCAGAGCCAGCAAGCAGTCAAAGTACAGCAAATGGCCTGTGGCTCTCACTTTCACACCTTTTGGGCGTCAACCTGTTGACATTGAAATGCTTCCCCTGGGAGCGCAGGCGCCAGGGGAGAAGAGGACCCAGCCGGGGTTGATCCAGCGACCTGTCGATCTGCAGTGGATCGCTCTACCACTGAGCTATAAGTCCCTGTGCTGTGCCAAACAATACAAGAATTCTTGTCACCCCTTACTGTTGTTTTTTATTTTATTTTATTTTATTTTAAGGGAAATGGATCTTTGCTTGCTGGTGACGTTTGAGTTACCCCTCTTTGCAAGCTCCTCCTCAGGCCTCATGTGTCGTGTGTCAAATTCTCCCTTGCTAGTGTGTTCCCACCAATTGGGCAGGATTAGGATGAGACAGCAGCACTACACAGGACCAGTTCATTCAGTCCCACACACAGCAGTTGTGCTTTGCCATTTGCATCTCCTTCCCCACCACCACAAATCAGAAATTACAGAGAGAGAAAGAGAGAGACAAAGGGAAGAAGGAACCAAAGGGTAACAGCTTATTCAGTAAAAAACCATCTGATTTCATTTGATTCAATTTTTTGAATCAGACCCAAATCGGACCTTGTTTGGATTTTATTGAGCAGTGTTAAGCCTTATCACTCTTTAAAGTGGTAGAGATGAGGGATGGGTGAGCCACCCACTTTCATCCTTTCCCTCTCCAAAATTCTTCTCTGGCAATTTCTGTTCCATTTGGCGCAATTTGGCCAATCAAATGTCAGGTGTATTGCAAATATTCGTGATTTGTGGTTAAAAACTTACAGCGCTGTACTGAAAACCTTTTGTTTTCTCACCACCACAAATGCACTTTGTTTTCAATACAAAAGAAGAAAACATAAAAAATTATATTTTATCTTTATTGATTTGCAAATGACATTGAGAAACGGTCTGAAACAAGTGATAAAAAAAAGGTTTTTCTGCATCTAGCTGGAAAATAAATACCCTTGAGTCAAATTGCGGATCTAGCCAGAGTTAAACCCTACAGAGCAACTGCTCACCTATTCCTAAACCAAAACATTTGGGAACAGGAGAATGAATGAAAGAAGCCATAATCAGGGTCATGTGAGCTTGCCCCTCCAGGAGCAAAGCCTCGCGCTTGGAGGGAGAATTCTCACTGCTGACTCCCAAGTACCTGAAACGGCAACCACGGTATTCTGCCCACAGTGCACCCTGCATGCGTTGTCCTCTAATTTGATGCCAAGCATGCCAGCAACTTGTGGTGCAAGGCGATTAATTGCTAATTGTTAGGCGGAACTGAATGGTTAGCAGCAAGAGGCACAAGACGGACCCAGACCTATTGTGACTGTCAGTTATCGTTCTCACGATGCCCATGGGGGAGCGAGCCACTGCCAATGCAGACCTGGGGGCTGGCTTGCGCTGATGACAAATACTCTGAGTATTAAGTGGAACGGAAACCCGGTGTCAACAGTTTTCCTCCTCCTCTGCTCAAGCAGATAATATAGGAGAGGTTTTTGCCCTGTGTGTTATGAATCACCCTCTGGAAACCTCTGGAACCTTCTAGAACATTCCTTCATGGAACCTTGTGGAACCTTCTGGAACCTTCTTTGCTTTCCTGACTTGTCTTGTTGTTGTCATTGGTATCATTGGTATCATTGTAAAAACCAATTGTTCCTTCTGGACCTTTCTTTGAGTTAGGAAGACTCTCAAAAGGGACAAAAAGGGGATGGGGGACCTGTCCCATCCCTCAAGTGAATTTTGTTCCAATACAATCATCACTCCTCTCAGTTCCTTGTCTGCCTCGTTAATTGTGATGACATGTTTGGTTGTTGAAAAACAGGGTGTCGTCCAAACAGGCCCTTCGATCCTCACATTGTGGACGAAAGAGAAAACTGTCACCAAGCCAGAAAATAGGGCCAAGCACGTCCGACGTGGGGGTCGAACCCACGACCTTAAGATAACGTTTTCCTTTATCAAACTGAGCTAACCGGGCTGTTGCTGAGGGACTAGCAATTGAATCTCGCCCTCCGCAGCATGCTCACTGCTTCACTTGGGATTCCAGGACTTGCAGGAAGTGATGGACATACGCTCTGCTCACCACGCAAACACTGGACCTGTGCAGACAGACCCTCACTTGCTCTGAAAAGGCAAGAATATTTCTTCAACTCCATGAACTCATGGGCTTAAGGAACACCCTTGTGAAAATCCCTTGCCGTTCTATGAACAGTGCAAGGAAAGGACAGATAATTATACTTGCAAGTGGGAAGAGAGTTGGCACTTAACTGCATCGCCAAGCATAACCCCTGATGCGTGCAAAATCAGCCCTGCAAAGAAATCAACAGTTGGTTGTGATGGGTGGAGAGTTTGCAATATTTTTCTGCTGTTGGACAGGTCGCAAATCACAATGCTCAGAGTGCGTCCAATTTTGCTTTTAACCAGCAAGTTGCCACTGTGAAGGCTGAGGTTGACCAACTGGCAGGGGCAAACTTCGCCAAACAAGCGCTTGCCAGTTTGAATGTTCCAAGCCTCAACCCCATACACACATCCCACAGCCAAGATCGATTTTTGGAGCTGAATTCTCCGGATTTGGCTGTCAAATTGCTGGGAATGAACAATTTCACCTGAAGTCAGGCAGAGCACATTGACTGTGTCATCAGAAATGGGGAAAGCGATGAGACACTGCTGTACATGTGTTTTGTAATAGTTTTGAGAATGGGTCTTGATAAGCAGCACCACACGTTGACACAGTCATTGGTTGAACCAATAATGCGATCCTAGTTTATGTGAACAAAATCAACAAAATCACTGAGCCCCCAGAGAGTGTCCTCAAGCTTGTCAGTCATCGCGTTCCACACTTTAACCTCGCTGTCACGAGTGCTGCCCACAATTGTGCCTCTGTGTCAGGCAACACTGGAAGCTCCGCTCTCGGAAGCGTCGAGGGGTCCACACGTAGTTTTGAGTTGCGCAATCCCATATTTGGATGCCGTCATTTGGTGCAGTCACAATGGAGTATGCGTCGATGCAGATTCCACGAATACGGCGCGAGTTGCCCAACTTGAGTCTGCCTTTCCGTCTGTACAGTAGCCAAGCGAGGGCAGTGCAGTCACGAAAAAGCGTTTTCCACAGGACATCTGCAGCCAAAACACTGCAGCCACTGCTGATGTCAATCTTGCGAATGGATTCTGTTGCGACAATGGTCATCATCTGGCTGCGGTCAGGGATGTTTGGCGACTCTGCAAGCGACACAGGAGCGGCCCAGCGGGCGAGGAACATTGCATGCCAGATCATGTCGTTGGCAGCTAGGAGCAACCAGCGCCTTGATGCGTAGCAGAGCCTGGCAAGGGACTTGAAGTCAGATGCCACAAACGTGAGTACACGGCGCAGAACCTCTTCGAGAATGTTGTCGAGGAGAAGTGGGCGTGCTTCTGACTGTTGTGGAGTGAACAGGTGGGACTGATTGGCACGAAGTGGCGGACGATCAGGGTCGGAGATCATTATGCGATCGCAGATGGTCAAAATAGTTGCAATCTTTGTTGGTGCGGCTGCTCCACCCATTTCTTTCTCTGGCGCACCTGCATTGCCACACCTTCCTTTTTTGACAACCTCCTGCATCGCGCTATGCAAAGGTGCTGCAGATTTGTTTCACTATCTGTGCACAGTGTTGGCTGTGTTTGTCATCAAGGCCAGCTTGCACTGGTACCAACAGCAACAGGCCAGTGCCACCCCACCGACCACCTTGATTCTAAGGACGCAACAGTCTCTCAAGTCGATCTGTATGGGACCTCAACCAGCTGCATCAAGTCCATCTCATCCTCGTGGTGCTCGCCATCTTTCACCACCACAGGTCAGCAGTTTTCGCTTCTGTGCCAAAACCGCCGCCCTGGCGACATGTTCCAGCGCTTTGAGGGATGTCCAACGACTTGCGGGTAAAGCTATGCTTCCTGTGCTGTGCCAAGCCTTGCAGCAGCCACAGTCGCACTTGTGGGGGGTGGCCTGGCTCACAAAGGTCGAGGTACTGGTTGCATCATGTGAGAGCAGCAATGGTAGAGTTGCTGCTTCTGGTTCCGTTTGGCTTGGCACGATGTGCTCTGTGACTGTCATCAAATGAAAAAAACCAAAACTCCACAAAGTGTGTCTGTGCCTTCTGCCGGAATCGGACCGACAACCTTATCCTTGCAGGGACATGGTAGCCTCCTACGAGGGATACGCTCTGCCAGCTGAGCTAAGAAGGCCCTCCATGCGACTGTTCTGCTGGCTAGCCAAATAGAAGAAGCTTTGAAAAAGTGGTAGCTGATCAGTTGCTGTGGGCCAGGGCCAGGCAGTGTGAACAAGTCTCTCTTCCAGAAAGACAGACACCAATTACTCATACAATGCATAACAACCTTTTGATAATGGGTCACAAATGCCATGCTTTGCTTCTGTCAGATCAGCAGACATATGCTTTTTCTTTGACAAATTACCAGACACAAGATCCCAATGCTGCATTTGTATTGTGGCTAGAACGCCTCGTTGTGGCTGAGGAAACAGCGGTTCAATTCCACCATGTAGCAATCAGCTACTTGTGGCGGCACAGGTTGTGTTCACATGTTTTGATGGGATCATGGGTAGCTCACAGAGCCTTGGGGAATAGGTGCTTGCCAGTAGAGCCAGGCCACCCATCAGGCCCAACCACCTTGATCTTAAGAGCTTGATGTTCTTGTTGGTGAAGTTGTTGTTGAAGCTGGTGCTGCTGGTGAAGGACTTGTTCTTGAAGTTGGTGTGTCTGTCTTGAAAGGGCTTGCAATTGGTCCATCAAGGCTTGGAAGGCAGTTGCATCAGGGAAGGTGTTGTTTGGGTCAGACATGATGGCAGAGAGTAGTAGGAGAGGGTGAAGTGAATTATGATGTCAGGAACATGGCAGGACAGGACAAGGCAGACAAGGAACTGAGAGGAGTGATGATTGTATTGGAAACAATAATTCACTTGAGGGATGGGACAGGTCCCCCATCCCCCTTTTATACCTCTTGAGAGTCTTCCTTGTCAAGACTCAAAGAAAGTTCCAGAAAGAGCAATTAGTAATACAATGATCCAATGATACCAATGACAACAAGACAAGTCAGGAAAACAAAGAAGGTTCCACAAGGTTCCAGAGGTTTCCAGAGGGTGATTCATAACACCCAGGAACAACTGCCACTTAGCTGCTTGCTTTGGGAAAGCAAACACCTTTTGCCCAATGGTGACAAGTATTCCACACCCATTCATTGCACAAGAGATTTAATCATCTGCCTTTGTAGTCTGGACCACTGCAGAAATCTCCCAGGCGGGGAATCGAACCCCGAGAGGGTGGAATCTTAACCATTAGATGACCTAGGATCTATGCGAAGCCCTTTCGTTTTAATCTTGACCCTCCAAAATGACAAACGCCCTGACTTTTGATGGTGTGGGTGTGGCAGGAATGTGTGGCAGAAAAAAGAGGTTACTAGTTTTTCTCTTTCTCTCCAAGTTGGGGAGAAGGACCACCAACAAGCACTCATCTCCACTTCATTCACTCCTTCCACTCGCTCACTCAGAGTAGACTGTTTACACATGTGAAAAAGCCTGTTGGTCAAGTCAACTGGATGTGGCTGTGGGTGGTTGGGTGTGGCGCATTCTTGATTGCTTGTGTTTCAATGCACAAGTTCCCAGCTGGTGACCTTCCAATCCCTACATGGTCTGCTCACTTCTCTCTTTACCCCTCTTGTCACTGGCAACAACGTCTCCTTCTGCAGCACCCCAGTGACACCTCAATGAGGCATGTTTGGTCGCATTCTGTCGTCCCATCACCACTAAATGTTTTCGTTGTGTTTGAGATAGGGCTCTTTGCAAGATAAAGACCCCATCGCTTTTCCTTCTCCTCTTTTCTGGTGGACCCTTCCCTTTATGTTTTTCTTCCTCATTGTTTGTCATCGCAAACAAACAAACAAATACACCCCTCCTGTCACACTCATGCTCCTGTCTTCCTGCCTTCTGTCATTGAGCCTCCCAACCAGTTCCATTCTTTTCCTTACAGCGCATCTTTTGCCCAGGGTTGGACACCTATCTTCTGCCAGGGGTTAGGGAGCTTTGTGCAAGACTTTTGCACTGATCCTCACAGGATTGCCCCTCTGACTCCCTCTTCATTTTTTGTGTTGATTCCTTCCACTGTTAGACAGATGAGAAGTGATACTTTGTGGGCTAGGCGAGCAGTATGGTTAAAACACTCCCTAGACAACAGCCAATAAAGTTGGTAACCCTTTATTTGCTTTCCCTCACTCTAGGTCCTGGATCCCAAGGTCCAAAGGTGTGGGGATAGTCTCACAACAACGAAGAAGCCAGTGAGTGCAGCAGTCTATCAAGATTTTCCACTTGAGAGTCTTCACACCATCCGAGTCCACAGGGTGGAAGTAGAGGCACAGGGGGCTTCTGGGACTTTAACCTGGGACCTCCTCCACCCTAAGAAGGAATCATACTCCTAATATGGGAGGATTCCCAGGCAAAATGGATATCTAGTACGTATTTTTTATTGCTGCACGCGTGGCATACAAGCTAACCTTGGGAGACAGACCGTCCTTTCTTTTTGGCGCATCTTTCTGCCTAGCCTTTGTCAGATGCACTGATAAACTCAGCTCTTCATAAAGTCTACTGCCATCACCAGTGGTTTAATTGTATCACCTATCTGCGCATTGCAAGGAGGACAAAGCAAGTTTTCTTCCTGCTTTCTCGTTGCAACACACTGGCCAAAATCACCACCACAGGTAAGAGTTGATATCATCCCTCTGCAGCCTCCAGACACAAACTGGCAACAGAATTGGTGTCTTCCACCACCGCTGCAACATGGTGGAATAGAAACCACCGTTTCCTCAGCCACAACAACATGCTGGCTGTAGGGCTGCAAAGTCCACTATGATCGGCCATAGACCCCTCACTTTTGGAATGACTAAGGACTGAAACATTTCTGTGGGAGAAGTGCAAAGTCCAGATGCCCAGCTACCATGATGTAATGCCTCATAGAGTGGTATGAGAAGGCTGGGCTTTTTTCTCTCTTTCTGTTGATGATTTTTCCTTAGGGTTAGGGTCAATTAGCATTTTCCTTTGTTTTTGGCTGTTTCTTTTGTTTTATCTTAATTTAATTGTTTGTTGTTGGTTGTCTCTCTGTGTGTCTTCCAACACGTTGAGACCTGGCCAATTTTCTCCCCACTCTCCTGTCTTCCCCTTGGCTTCTGCCTTAGGAAGGAGCTTGCACTGATTGGTTGGTGCTGCCTTAGGCACCCTTTTGTTGCTCTGAGTCTCATTCCTTACCAAGTGATTCAGTCCCTTTGGCTTTGCCATTGGGGTTATCTGTGTCTTGGACCAGAGGTATTTTGCACTTTCTTTTGTGATTGTGCCACCCTTCTCACACTTTTCTTGTGTTTTCTTTTAGATGTGTGATGGCTGCTCTTTTTTGGTAAAGAGTTTCTTTTGTGTTTGATGATGGGCTTTAGTAGACTCCAAATACATTCTCCTGTCTGGTGACCCCTAGACTCTTTTCTTTTGCCCTTTTCATTAGATAGGATTGGTATTTAGGTCATTGCTCTATTTCCACCTTCAGCCCAGGGTGAGGAGGTGTGCATGTGTGACTATGCTTGTGAGCGTGGATGCGACTGTGCTTGAATCCACGTGTGAGTGGGTGTCAGGAAAGCGGACTAGTTTGCACTCTCCACCTGCAGCAACGGGTTGGTCATCAGTGCCACTGAACAAACAATTGTGATACTAACACTGCAAGATGATAGCAGGTAGCTGCCTTCTACTGCTGTGATAAGGTCATCAGTATGATTCCTGCAGAAGGCACTATGCTGCGTTGTGCTGGTCAACCTGCCACCCACACAACATTATGCGCAACTAAGGCAACAACTGCAACAGAGGATATGGGCCACTTTCAATTGGTACTTACCAGTGCCACTTGCTGGCAGCTCCAAACCTGCATGTGCAGCTGCAGCCTGATATTGCACTGAACCACAGACAACTTCAGTCCCTGGCTTTGGCTTGCCAATGGCCCAACACAAAATTTAAATCATCCAAAAAGGTGATTCTCCTGGTTTGTTTTCATGAAAAGAAATGGTGCCAAGTTAGCTAACAAAACTTGCATGCTGATTGCGTGACATGAGGAGAATCCTCCAGCCATGTTCCACTAAAACAAGTAAGAAAATGGCAGGCACACAACAAGACATAAAGCGCACCCACTTGTGTGATGGCTCTGGTGGCTTAGTTGGTTAAAGCGTCGGTCTCATACATGGCACACCTGGTCGCACAGGTGCTCCTCCACACAGTCATCCGAAGGTCGTGAGTTTGACTCTCACCCAGAGCACCCCATTCCCTTCCACTGGCTGGTTGGAGCACTTTCTCCATCAAAGGAGAAATGGCAATTCTGTACAGTCGTATGGCAGGAAGATGGTTCTCCTGGTGAGGCACACTGGGGAGCACAGGGGAGGTGCTCACACTCCTGCTCCTCTGCTGGGCTTTGGGGTCAGCGCACAGATTCGGCTGTGCCATCACCACTGAGCTACTACACAACTCAAAACCGTTAAGGCCCTTTTTGTCACAAATAGCGAAATTGTATTGATTTGGAACGTGAGCTGCTCCACCTCCATCCTGAGTAGAGCTCCTCTTTCTGCCTCCAAGGACCTTCTGTTGATTCTGGTTTGTTGTTTGCACAGCTTCAGGACACACACAGCAAACCCCTCTGGTGGCATTGGCTATTTGTCAAACCTGTATGAACAAGCGCTTTTGAGTTCCTAACCATGGGTGAGATGGCTGGCTAAAGTGCTGCCAATGGTGGCAAACATTGCAAGGAACATGATGCTTGGCCTTGGTTGGCAACAGGATGGGTTCTAGAATAACAACTCCAAGCAACAGAAAAAGGTGCTGGTAGTTTAGTGGTAAAATAGACGCCTTCCACCCTTGGGAGATAGCATCAGCCCCGGCTTCAATTCCCGGTCAGCGCACTGGTTAGCCAAGGATGCCTTTACTGATTGCGCTCACGATTGGATTTTGAAGATCTTCATGGGATTGGTGTTGCTGTGCTGACAGTGATTGTTGTGTCTGATCACATAGTTTACCTTTGTTTACGGCACCTCTGTCATTTGCTTATTCCTTCAGTCAAGCTGCTTATAAATATTCTTGTGGCTGGTAGAGTTTGATGCATGATTGGCTGCAGCCATCTTGCAGAGATGCATTGCACTGGTGCTGGCTGGCACTGATCCACACACCAATCAAATTTCTTTCAAGCAAAGGACACTAGTGGGGCATGGAATGAGGGCTCTTTCTGGGTCTTGATGTTCTTCCAGAAACACTGCAAATAATGTTTTAACGGTTGTCACAAACATCAAGGGCAACAGTGGTTCAGTGGTGGAATTATCGCCTGCCACGCGGTAGACCTGGGTCCGATTCTCGGCTGTTGCAAGGTGGTGCTGCAAGCTCCTGCGGTAGCTGTGAATTGTGAATTACATTGGACATGTCCTTGCAAATTTTTCTCGTTTTTTCATTTCTCCACTCCTCTCATGTTTCCATCAAGAGCAAGAAAAGGAGCAATCGCCAAAGAAGTCCAACATGTGACTCCACTGTTCTCCCTGGTGTTTGGTGCAGTGTCTCCCCCAAGGTGTGGGTGCCTGGGCCACGTGTGGCTGTGTCTTGGCTGCAGAACAACAATGTGGCAGTCCAAAAACGGTGAGAGATTGGTTTGGCAGGCAACTGGCAGACTGGCCTGCAGGAGCTGCCACAGCGTTGATGCAGAAGCAGCAAAAGCGGCAAGGTTTCTGATACCATGAGATATTTTCTATTTCTCATTGTTGATGAAAAAAGTTGCAATGCTGGGGAAAAAAAAGAAAAGGAAAAGCATTTGTAAGGACAAAAAAAGAAGTACAATCCTCTTCTACAGCAGGGGAATTTGCTCAGCCATACCATTGTTCTGAATAGCACCTGTTTGTGCTTTGTGTTTGTTTGAAAAGTTGGAATAGTGCCTGCATAACTTAATCTCCCTCTTTTACAATACTGGCAGTGGCAAGTCCTGGAATTCCTGGAGTATCCAAGGCTCAAGCTCGTACTTGTGCCAGCACTGCTGTACAACTGGAGGTTTGGGCTAAAGCAGGTTGCCCTTGAGAATTTCCCCTCAGAATCATCTGATGATCACTTAGAAGGGCAAAGTAGAAAGCCACCCAGTTGCGTGCTTGCCACAGAAACACTCAACTCTACTCCTAGTCCGGGAATTGAACCCGGGTCTACCCTGTGACAGGAGCAGACAAATGGTGCACACAGAGACAAAAGTCAGCTGACCTGGAGCTGCTGTAAGCTGCCCTGGTTCAACATTGGTTCAGAAAAAAGTCAGCTGAACTGGGGTAGCTGTGAACTGCCCCAGTTCAACATTTCTCTGAACCCATTGAGTGTGATTCTAATCGAATTGTCCTTGCTGGCGAAGCTTAGGAAAGCTAAGCTAGAATCACCGCTGACTTAACCCTTTTTGTTGGATTCAGATTAGGCCTTTCGGCTTACCCGACTTAGTGTAAGTAGCATCGGTGCCAGCGACGAGGCTGCTGTTGACATAGGAAGCTGGCTTCCTAGGCTCAAATCTCAACACAACCACAGACAAGCATGGGGACTGCTTTCTGGTTGCAAAAGAGGAGATTATCAGCAGTTGGCACCACCACCCAAATTGTGTCACACGTGGAGCGCATATCAGTTGCAGGAGCTTGGAATGAACAAATGAGCATTCAGTACTGAGTATAGGGCATCCGACCACCCAGGTTCGAACTGGGGACCTCATGATGGCACCAGGCAGAAACCATTACAGTCATTCTTCCAACTGAGCTATGGTTGGAGCTTGCATATGGGCTGCAAACTGGTTGTCCCACTTGTACTGTTCTTGTGCAAGCACCAGTGACAATACTCAGTGTCTGAAGACAGTCCAAGATAAGGTAAGGGGGAGGGAATGGGCCATACCAAATGGCTGTGCAGCTGGACATACGTCGAATGCCAAGAATGGTCATGCAGACAACAACAAAGGTGTGTAGTTTAAAGCTTGGGGGCTCAGTTAGGTTAGGTCAAAAGGGTCCATTTCCTGATATAATCCTGAAAAAATCCAATTCAGAGGAACCAGTGGAATGATAACATCACGTAATTGACTCAACGTTGCTAAGGGTGTCCATGCTGACAACCTGGCTGGGCAACTATTACAGCGTGTATATCATCATCATGTATCAATAATTCATAACAGAGTTTTTTCTTTCCCTCCACGTTGGGGAGAAGGACCACCCACAAACACACATCTTCACTTCATTCACTCCTTCCACTCACTCACTCGGAGTAGATTGTTTACAGATGGACCAAGCAAAAGTGTTTGACCAAAAAAATTTTGCAAAAGAGCCTACCTAAAATGCCCATGCTGGGCTGTTTGGGACTGACTTGAACAGTTTCTGATGCAAATTAGAGACTGCCAGGGGGCTAATAATGAAGATTCAGGCTTAGTTTAACTTTCCAGACTCAATGACCAGGAGGACTTCAGCCTTTCCCAGACATTGGAATCTGGCAAACTGCTGCTTTCCTTAGTGTAAGTCGCATCAGCGGCGCCAATGAGGCCACCGTCGACAGGAAGTTGGTTTCCCTGGCTCAAATCTCAGCACTTAACAAATTTGTGCCAAATTGAACAGTAATTAAGTAGATATCATATTGTCGTTGCACCAGAGAATGTCCTGCCCAAGCAGATGTACGTTGGTTGGAAAGAAAGAAACAACATAATTTCCAGACTGATGCAAGTCTTGGCCCTGTCCCCAAAGGTTTCCTGTTTTAATTATCAAGGAATCAACACTCTTCCCTTTTTGATATCGTTCCTGAAGTTTTCTTCCTCCTATGTTCTTTTTTTTTTTTCTTATAGGCATTTTTGTCTTTCTCAATGAATCTTTACCTTTAGGTTCTGGCTGCTCTGTCTGGGCTCTCTTGCTTACAATTATGTCAGTTCAATGCCAGACAGACATTTTTGGTGAGAACAACAACTGCACTAATTCGATTTTAAAACTCATCCACACAGTCTGTGGTCACATCCAGACTCGAACTGGAGACCGTCTGTGTGTTAGACAGACGTGATAACCAACTACACCATGTGACCTTACACACTCAGGGACAGAAGCGCACATCAGTGCCCAAAAAAATTTTGGTTTCACAACAACAGACAATCAGTCCAGTGGAAATGAACAAAAATGTGAAGCAGTGAAAGTTTCATGGCAGTAAGCGTGCCGCCTGAGAGCCAACGGCAAGCCTCTTCCCAGGAGGATGATGGTTTAGGCTGATGTCAAATTGAAAGGGACAGGGTGGAAGCATCCTGCCAGCACCTCGCCAGCACTTTGCCCAGCACCACCTCGCAAAGGGCAAACAACTGTCCAGAGCACTCTCTCTGTTGTCAGATATGGACAACAACTGAACCCTGAATGCAAAGCTGAGTTCCATCAGCTTTTTGCTAAAGGGACCCCCTCTAGACCCATCCCACCGTCGACTTGTGTACTACCCTTTTTTCTTTTCCGTGAGCGAGCAAGATCAGGGGATGGAGTTGAGGGCACCGTCTGCCTCATTGCCTGTTCATTGGCGCGGTGCCCGGATTCCCTTGCTTCTTCACAATACGTGATAATGACATTGCGGCGTAACGCTAACCCATCACCTGAACGCGAAACGCGTGCTCGTGTTTGGGGGAATCGCTGCTACTCGGTATGTGTGTGTGTGTGTGTGTGTGTGTGTGAGTGCGTGTCGTGGGAACCCTTTCAGCTGGCAAACAGATCGACACCAGATCGCTATTTCGCCTCGTCTTTCCTCCTTTTTTGGGCCCACACATACCAATACTTGATCAAACAGACCACAGACCAATCTGATGCATCCTCCAAACAAGAGAGAGCGGGTCGGGGTACGGGGGACAGGAGGATTGGGCTAGCGAGCGAGGCGACCTCGCACATGTTTTGCGTGTACTGTACGTACTGAGGAGTCTGCCTGCCTGCCTGCACCTTCCGCGTTCGATCCTTGCGCCACCCCCTTCCCACAACAATCTCCGTCCCGCCAGCAAAGCGCAACTAACTACTTACTTCTTCTTTTACTTCGTGCGCACACTCACTCACTCACTCGTGGTGGGGAGGGGGGGGGGGGGGGGGGGGGGGGGGGGGGGGGGGTGGTTACTCGGCGCCGCTTTGTTTTGCGTGAGTGGTTGGTGGTGGGCGGGGGTAGCACGCCCAGTGTGCGAGTGAGTGCGTCGCGCGACGCAGCCAACCTGCCTCTCGCCACACCACGCACACACACACACACACACACAAAGAGACGAAGAAGAAGAAAAAACTTGCGATCCTCCCCAACCCGCGCTTCGCCCCCACTCACTCCCATCGATCAAACCCCCCTTCCATCCACCCGGGTGGTAATCTCAGCGCCCAGCCGCAGCAGCCGCAGCAGTAGCAGCGTCGTCGTCCCGACGTCTTAGCTCCATCCACCCCCCCCCCCCCATCGGTCGACCCCCGATCTCTTATCCATTCCCCCCCACGATTAGTTATCTATCATGTCCCGCCCAAACCGCGCCGCCGCCGAAGCCGCCACCGCCGCACTCAACGCCTCGACCTCGACAACCTCCTCCTCCGCCCAGCCCACCGCAGCCGCCGCCGCCAAACCCATCCAAGTCAAACTGGTCCTCCTCGGCGAGGCCGCGGTCGGCAAGTCCTCGCTCGTGCTCCGCTTCGTCAACAACGAGTTCCAGGAGAACAAGGAGCCGACGATCGGCGCCGCGTTCCTGACGCAAAAGTGCAAGCTGGAAGACAAGGTCATCAAGTTTGAGATCTGGGACACGGCGGGCCAGGAGAGGTTCCACTCGCTGGCGCCCATGTACTACAGGAACGCCCAGGCGGCCGTGGTCGTGTACGACATTACAAAGCCGGTAAGAGTGTGTCGATTTAGGGACGGATATGATCCGATCGGACCGCTTCGCGATCTCCATCCATTGCGATCTTCTTCCATCCCTCTCCGACTACAACACTGATACGATCTCCCACCCACACACACACACACACACCACAGTCCTCCCTCGACAAGGCCAAATCGTGGGTCAAGGAGCTCCAGCGGCAGGCCAACGCCAACATCATCATTGCGCTCGTCGGCAACAAGCTCGATCTGGCCGCCACGCGGGCAATCCCGACGGAAGAGGCGCAGGCGTACGCGAACGAGTCCGGTCTGCTCTTTACGGAAGCGTCGGCCAAGTCGGGCGATTTTGTGATGGAAGTGTTTACAGAGATTGGTGAGTTCTTTTTGTGCGGGGGGTTTTTTTTTGTTTTTTTTTTTAGGATTGGATGGATCGCCTCGAGATCAACACAACGCCGACGCCGACTGACACCCCACACACCCCCACGCCTAGCTCGGAAAATCCCACTGGACCAGCTCCTCGCGTCGCGGTCGCGCGGACAAGGGTCGAGCGGCACCGGTGGCGCGGGGGCGAGCGGCAACAGCCGGGTCGACTTGAACCAGGGGCCGGGCGGAGCCGCAGAGCAGCAGCCGTGCCAGTGCTGATTGATTTGGGGAGGGAGTGGGGGGGGGATCGAATGTAGTTGGCACGGCGTGTGTGGAAATGTGGAAATGAAAAAGAAGAGGGAACGATTTGGGCGGCGTTTTGTGCTGCTCTTTGGAGAACCAGCTCGCTCGCTGTTGCTGTGGGCAACGTGGGTATCTTTCTGTTTCTTTTTTTTTTGTGTGTTTTTTTTTTATATGTCTTGTTTTTGTTTTTTTTGCTTGTTGCCTCTTCACCTCGTCGATGTTGTACTTTTTTTTTTTTTTCATTCATTCATTTCGTATTGCACCCCTCTCTCTCTCCCTCTCGCCTTGCTTTGCCCCGAGCTCGTCGGATCGTCTCCTTTCCTTTGATCGTCTCGTCTTCTCTCTCTTTCCCGAGGCTTTACTCCACCAAAAAAAGCCTTCCGCTAAAGAGATTCGCTAAAGAGATTCGCTAAAGAGATTCTGTCTTTCTCTTCTTTGGCGCCCGTGCCCGCCCTGTTTGTCGCCCCTCGTACCCCCTCCTTCCGCCGCATACCGCCCGTCCTTCTCTTGCCTGTCTCGTGCTCGCCTCTCTCTCTTCCCTCTCTGGGTGTCGGGGCAAGTTTGGCGTTCTTCTTCTTTCTGTGTGGTCCCTTTTGTGCTTTTGTGTTTTTTGCTATTTCTTTCGACATAACCCAACACGCCGCCCATAAAAATAAGAATAAGAAAAAATAGAGAGAGAAAAGAGGGAGCGGGCCGTCGGCGAAAGCGGCACAGGTCGGGGGTTTGTCTTCGCGATCCGTGAGAAAACTGGTCGGCGCTTCACGCGCAGCGGGAGAAAAGAAAAAAAAAAAGAGTGAAAGGGCGGGCACCGTTTGATAACGGTCACTCACCCATCAGCATTGTAACACGAAACCCAAAGGGTCGACTTTTTGACGAGGGCATCTATGGTATTTGACAAAAACGTCCACTTTTAGACAAGAAAGCCCTGGTTACGGCACTGAAAGTGTGATCAAAAGATTTCCAAGCTCACAGAGTGGTGTTGGAAACGAGAGAAGGTGCAGGTTGAAATTTTCCCGATCGCATGACTTGCTTGAACTTTTAGTCAGCGGGGAGTTTCAAGTGCGTGGGCAAGAAGGGATCTTCGAGAAGATATTTCCACTGGGTTTTTGAAAGCCGAGCACAAACGTGTGCAACTGGTGGCGGAAACAGTGGAGGCCAAGAGCCTGACCAGTGTTTTGTGCAGACCATGACCCCCTCAAATTTGCCCTACCCCCAAACCTTCCAAATTTTTTTTCCCCTCGACCCTCAGGAAGCAGGCTAGCACAATGAAGTTTCACCAACGTGTGAGGGTGAGGAGCAATCTTGCTGATTTCTTTCCCCAAATATATCTTAATTTGATTACCTCGAAATTTGGTGTTGACAAATTAAAAAGTTCTGTAGTTCTGTGAAACGTTTAATAAATCGCCAAACGACGCTTCCAGGCATTCAATTATATGATGCAGTGTACAACATTTTAAAGAAGAAGAATTTTTGGTGAAGCACGGGATTGAACCGGGTGCCTTAAGATCTTCAGTCTTACGCTCTCCCAGATGAGCTAAGACGGCTTGCGGAAATCACATTCAAAGTACAAGCTAACCCCCAATTCAACCTCACACATTTCTTCCTCATAATTAAAGAAATCACCTGCCAAAATGCAAATGACTGTTGGTGGACCCAGCTGGCGCTGTGCGGCATAGGCCTCGCAGAAGGAGTCCAATTACAAACTAGAATATATGCAGGGTTACTTGCCGTTACAGTAGGGAGGCAAAGGCGCCTACGCAGCAGACTACCCCACGCAAAAGCATGACACCAGCAGGGATTTGGACCCCAGCACTTAACGCTCGCATGGCGCACAGTAACCAGTGCTCTAACATGTCCGTCCTTTACATATTCCGGATTTGCACCAAATGGTGAATTAACTATGTCCGTTTCATCTGTCTATGCCTTTGTTGTTTGCCCACGGCAGCCCTGCAGGGCACTGTCTGCCATACTGACACATCTCTGCATAGTCGCTTCCATCTGACAAAGTTGTTTTGCTGATGCAGACCAATAGGGTTCCAACAGGCGCCATTGTTGGAGTATACGCACATTGGTAGTACTTTATTAAAGATTGCCTGACTCGTTTGTACTCCTCTGCAGGTATTTGAGTGCTGTACAAGTGCTTGGTAAGGTTCCTGAGGTTTCAATGCATCGGCCAAACACCACATTATTTTGCTTTACACTGGCAATTCGATAAAATTAATCTGGAGCCATGATCACTTCTTTGTTCACATACACCATGGCGTTTGACCACATCAGCTTGATGCAACAGGGTGTCATTGTCTCCTGTGGGCCACCTGAACGTCTCCCGAACTCAAACAACACCCACAGTCAAAGCCTCAGACGTCTCCCAGGCTGTGCCTCAGCTGGGCAGCCCCCAGCAGAGCAGCAACTGGACACACAGCACCCCCATTAAAAACAAACCATTATTGTCACACTCGATCTCAAACCACCAACATAGAGTCATCGATCCAACACATAGACACCCACTCATGGCACTCCAATCACCTCTTTGGCACATTGCTCCGCTACTTTTGCACACTTGAGTCAACCACTCACGTTGGCTCAATACTTGACACAAGTTTACCCACCCCCAGGGGCGAACAACAGCCATGTGTCTTGTCAGGAACAGGGCAGGACAGGACAAGGCAGACAAGGAACTGAGAGGAGTGATGATTGTATTGGAAACAATAATTCACTTGAGGGATGGGACAGGTCCCCCATCCCCTTTTATACCTTTTGAGAGTCTTCCTTGTCAAGACTCCAAGAAAGTTCCAGAAAGAGCAATTAGTAATGCAATGATACCAATGATACCAATGACAACAAGACAAGTCAGGAAAGCAAAGAAGGTTCCAGAAGGTTCCACAAGGTTCCATGAAGGAATGTTCTAGAAGGTTCCAGAAGGTTCCAGAAGGTTCCATGAAGGAATGTTCTAGAAGGTTCCAGAGGTTTCCAGAGGGTGATTCATAACATGTCTGTGGATGAGGTGTTTTTTTTTTTTTTCGCTCAAATATCAGTGCCAGTGCCCAAAGGGTTAAGGTTGGAAGGGAGACATTGACTTTGAAGATTCCTCTGTCTGCAAAGCCTGAGAGCCTGCTGGGCTTTTGCGGCGGCCTCGCAAAGCGTCATTGTCCCACATTGGTGCTGAACTGCGAATCCAACGATGTGCCGCCCCCGCCTTGCTGTTACCATTACGTGACTGTGATGTCGGACTCGCTGAATGAAACTGGTAGCGTTGACGTCATAGATGAGCATTTCAAGGAGAAACCGTTACATGGCTTCCCATGAAATCTTGCTATACAAAGTGAGGAAGGAAATGGGCGTCTTACTTCGCAAAAAAAGGAGAGGAAGAGTCCGCCACAAAATCAAATGCAGATACGGACTGGATTTGATTTGATTAGACATTTCAAACTCAAATGACATGATCTCTGTCAATGTCAGACATTCGAGTTCGTTTCGAATCTTTGTTTTTTGTCAAATGCGATCGAATTCGGACATTCGAAACCTTTCAAATAAAAATCGAATCAAATCGAATTCAAATGATGAATTTTCACCAAAAAGGCTTCTTTGGGCCCGATTTGACTCTTCAAATTGAATACGAATGTTTCTAAAGTCCGACCCGATTCGGTTCATGGCGACCCTAAAGAAAGGGTTTCTTGGCATCTGCGGAAGGAGTTTGCAGGACGTGGATGAGACTTAATCGCTCTCAGGAAAATCGACTTTGGAGGCCACAAACCGGTGTGGGCAAGGCAGCTTTTGCGTCGTGCAAAAAAGGCTTTGAGGATCTGGATTTGTCAGACCGAAAGAAATCCAACAGATTCAACACCCAATTAAACAGAAATAAAAATTTGCAGCGATACATTTGTGCACACAGGCCGCATGGTGTAGTTGGTTATCACGTCTGTCTTACACACAGACGGTCTCCGGTTCGATCCCGGATGCGACCACTCACTTTCCCTGTTTGTCGCCGGGTCGAGGCAAGAGAATTCTAGGAACAAAGACATGAAATCATCCGTTGCTTATGTTTGACGGTCTGGCGAGCGCATGAACGCACCTCACGCATTGAATGCGTCTTGTGAGCTGGCAAGGTCCCCATTGCTGATGAAGTCAGCGCCACAGTGCCGCAAGCAATGCAGGGAGAACAAGTAGCAGGGGGCCCCTAATGCGTGATTAAAGAGGCATTGTCTCACCAGCGGCATTGTCACGTGTTATAGTGGCTCCAAGTGCCTCCTCGGGTAACAAGTGTCATCTCCCAGCAAGATAGGATGACTGCCCCACCGCCCACCACAACAGATAATAAGAACTTCCCAGAGAGGCTCCCAAGAAGGGTGCGCAGATTTCATTCCAGTTAATTTTTCCACCCCACAACAGCTACCAGCAAATAGTTGCGAAGCAGGCGGTGACAGACAACTGTAGTCGTTCTTTTTTTGAGAGGTAGTGGTCCCAAATTCAACATGTGTAAGGATTCAAACCGTTTTACAAAGTTTTGCGAAACGGCCCGAACCTGGGCCAGTTTACGCCGGTTTCAGCTGGGGTTTTCCCAGTACTGGCCCGGTCCGAGCAACTGTGTAACAAAATAAAGAAACAAAAAAAAAAGTCAAGCTTGAAACTAAACTTTTTTTTTTTTTTTTTTTTGCTCTAATTTCGTCACTCATTAAGAAAAGAGCAAAGCAGATTCCTTCAGGTGCGCAAAGTTTTCGCTGTAAGAAAGAAAACTTGCTGTCAGTCTACGACTTTCTGTCAGTCCACGCAGGCATTCTCTCAACCTCCCTAATGATCCTCACTTGCTGTCAGTCCACGCAAGCATTCTCCTCCCTCCCTCATTGCCCTTGTCCCCAACCCTTCGCAGCTTGTGACCTTGACGGCGTCATCCATCAACTGAAAAACAGCCTTGCTGCCAATCTGAGGGCATTTGCAACACGTAGGATGATATTGCTTGAATAGCAGCTGCCTGTATGCTCGACCACCGAATGACAACGTACGCATCTCAGCGATTGTCAGTGTAGTCGAAAGTCGCATTTCCAACGGCTGGCGGGGCAGAAAGGGGGGGAATGTGCTCAGGGTTCATGGAAAAGGTGGAGAAACAATTTGGAATAATTGGGGTCAGCTTTTGCCCTGACATTAACCCCACAGAAGCATTTCCCTGACACAGCGTTTCACACCACACAATTGGTATTCTGGAACACTTGCACCCACTCACTGTCATTGAAGTTTTTTCCTGCTGGTCGAATAAGAGCAGTGGAAATCTGAGGTAAAGGCTCTGTTAACTCAGTTGGTTAGAGTGTAGTGCTAATACGGCCTCTTGTGAGCCGGAGGTACGCTAAAGTCACAGGTTCGATCCCTGTACAGAGCACCTAGATAGGTTGTATCTCCAGTTTTTGTTCTCTGATCCAGCAGGAATTGCCAGATTGTCATTTCTGCCCATGAGACTGGAAAGAATTAATTATTAATGATTGATATGTTGGGTTGCTTGGAATGTGGTCTGTTTTTTGCAGAATTCCTCTTTGTTTTGGGGTGCAAGGGCGAAATCATGGCGTGTTTGCTCTCCACAACACACAAGCGGGCCTCCCAGTTTGTCTGATCCCCCATCAGCAGAAGACAAACCCAAATTAGGGCATTTCGCTCGTTTTGTGGTATTTCTGTCTATTTTAGGGAATCCCCCAGTGACTTTTTCTCATGTTTCTTTATTTTCAAAATTTTTTTGGGCTCTTATGACACATCTCTGTAACAAAATTCCTGACTCTTTCTTCAATTTTGCCATTTCTTTTTGACTGGCTTTTGGTAGACGTTTAGTACTCACTTATCCTCCAGCAACCCAACCCAACTGGGGGATGCCCAAAATATAAAACTCCGTAAAATTGAAGAAATCCTCAAATAGACTGAATTTTCCCATTTTTGTCAGGAGCCTGCCTCCCAGTTTGTTTCATCCTCAATCGACAGGAGACAAACACAAACTACAGCACTTTCCTCTCTCCTTAGAATTTCCGCCTTGTTCCCTGTGGTTGGTTGCCTTCCAGCCCTGGGCCATAATCACAGAACTGAAAAACGTTTGCTTGCTTCGATAGAGGCGATTCTGTCTCTATCTGACTATTATCACGTCTGACACTGACCAAGGGGCTTACCCAGCACCTCCACCTGAAGAGGAATAATACCACCAGACCACAAATCCTGTAGCAGTGATGAACAGTTTTGCTTCTGCTGTCCCAGCTTCAACTGCGTGACTTGTCCCGTGGAGGCACCGATGCAGGCGAGAACCCTCCACGATCCATGCCTCCAACAAGCCTCCTCCCCTTCACCGTTCCTGGGTCTGTTTTTGCAATGTTACGGCGGACCGTGCTTGGAGAGACAAAAAAACGACCACTTTCAATTGTATTTTCCCACCGCTTGCCCCACTGCCCGCAAGAGGGTGCGCTTGTATGAAAGAAATATGTAACAAACCCACGAACGCTGGGGCAATGGACAGAAAGACGACATTGGTGGAATGCAGAAGAGCTGGTGTGGATCAACAAGAAGAGCAAAGTGGAAAGGGTGTGACAAAGGCGAAAGCGACGCAGTAGAGGGCGGCGGTGAGTGTGGCGAGGACCGAGGGGGCGACCGCCAGGCGGCGGGCGGCGCGTCGATTTCGCGGGGCAGATGCGGACGAGGCGGAGTTCACGGCGCCGGGGTGGACGATGACGCAGATGGCGGCAAGGAGCCAGGTGAAGAAGAGAATTGGAGGCGAGATCAGGAAAAGAAGGAAGGCCAGAGAGTTGACCGGAACCTCCAGAGAGGCTAGAGGGGTGGAAATAATGGCACTCAAGGAATATGAAATTCACAGTAATCCACGCCAATCGGATTAGCCCTGGGGCAAAACGTTTTGGGTGCTTGAGCCCTGGGGGTGGCGCGGGTGAGGGGACGCGTCGATGATGCTCGTTTGACTATTTTGAACCAAGCCTTGATCCAAGACAAAAGTCTTTTCTTTTTCTTTTTTTTTCTTTTTTTTTTTCTTTTTTCTTTCTTTTTTTTCTTTTTTTTTTCTATTTGTTGGGAGATCTGGGGGCCAATGCGTTCCACAACAAAGCAAGCGTGGGGGACCAAATTCCAGGGGGCGAAAACGGCGGACTCGCATATGCGCACTTTTTTTTGTTTTTTGTTTTTGTTTTTTTTTTTAATTTACATATGCAACCATCGTTACATGGGCGGCTTCTCAACCTCTACTCTACGCGCGCACCCCCCTCCCCACCTCGCCTGCCTCACACATACTTCCTCCCCTTCCGCATCCTCAGCACGTTCGCCGGCACGCCGATCACGAGCCTGCCCACCAACTCGCCGCGCGACCCGCGGTCCTCGCCGAGCCTGACGGCGACGCCTTGCATGGCAGACCGCGTCGAACCGCCCGACTCCGCCGCGGCGAGGGCGGCGACGCGGGCGCGGGTCCATACGTCCTGCAGCGAGCCGCGGAGGAGGTACAGCCAGGTGACGGGGGTCGACGAGCGCGGCGGCCGCGGCCGCTGCGGCGGCGGCGGTTCCCGCCGCGGAGTTCGACGGGGCGAGGGCGACGGCGGCAGTGGCGGCGACGGCGGCGGCGAGGAGGGAAGCGACGAGGAGGGCGAGGACGCAGGCGGCGACGACGCGGGGGTTTGGAGCGCGTGCGGCGCCGCGGCCGAGGTTTGTGCGGTAGGCGCAGGCCGCGGAGGCGGTGGGGTCGAACTGGAGGAGGGCGTGGTGGGCGACGGCGGCGGTGAGGGCGGCGACGGCGCGCGGGAAGTGCGGCGTGGAGACGGTGCCGGCCGGGGTTGTGGACCATTGGAGGAGGTCGCAGGTCGAGGTTGCGGAGGTCGCGTGGCCGCAGCGGACGGTGGCGGGGGCGGCGGGGGACGGGGTGGGGAGGAGGACGGGATTGGGGCCGAGGAGCTGGCCCGGGGGGGGTGGGGGGGCCGCCACCGCGGTGGTGGTGTTGCCGGAGAACAGGTGGTGGATTGAGTTGCCGATCCAGCGGGTGAGGTTTGCGTAGCCGCGCGAGACAGGGAGGAGGCGGTCGCGGACCTCGTTGGCGAAGCGGCAGGGGACGCCGGTGCCGCAGCCGCCGTCGTCGGACCAGATGGGCTCGCCGCCGCTGCCTGGTTCGACGACGAGCGGGTCCTCGGAAAAGTCGGGGAGGTCGTAGCTGTCCGAGTCCGGGGAGACGGAGGCGCGCTGGCGGCGGTAAGGGTCGGGGAAGGAGATGGAGACGATGCCCGCGACGTTCGAGTTCTTCCACTCGTCGGCGACGAAGCTGGTTTGGATGGTGGCAGGGCCGACGGTGACTTCGGCTTGGCAGGTGATTTGGATCTCGCGGTCGGCGAACTGGGCGACGTCGTGGGTGAACTGCGGGATGGTGACGGCGAGGGTGTAGACGAAGGACTGGTTCCAGGTGTGCTCTTCGCCGAGGCGGAAGGCGACGGCGGGCGCCTTCTCCAGCTGGCCGCCCGAGAGGTAGGTGTCCTGCGTGGGCAGCGGGGCCAGCGGGCCGCTGACGGGGACGGGCCCGCTGCAGTGCGCAGAGACAAGGTAAGCGACGCCCGGAGACTCGACAGTGAAGTGGGTTGCCGGGCGGGTCGTGGGCCAAGCGCCCCAGCCGCCGACCAGGCCGTCGACGAGGGGCAGGCCAAAGCTGTATATGTTGGGCAGCCGCGTGTTTGCCTGGAGGTAGGTCAGCATTCCGTCGGTCGGGAGGATTTCGGTCGGGTAGGAGGGCGGGATGCACGGGAAGGCGCCCAACTCGGACAGCGGGTTGGGGTCGAACTCCATGTTGAATTCGAGCGTCAGGAGGGTTGCCTCGACTAGCAAGAGGGACAGGTAAAAGAGGCGTCGCAACGTGCGGCCGGCGACGGGGTGGTGCCAGCCGAGCTTGAAGGTGACCAGCGAGATCTGGACGCCCTGCGGGGACCGCACGAGGGCGCGCGCGATGGTCGCCTTTGCGCTCAAGTCCGCCAACAGGAAGCCGGCGACGAGCATGTTTTTGCCGAGGATGTGGATCACAATGTGGATGAGGTTGTAAAACTGGATGCCGGACAGCTCCAGGCCAAACACGCCAAAAACGCCGCCGAGCAGGACTCCCGCGAGTCCATAAAAGTACGCGACGAGCAGGACCAGCTGCCCATTTGGAGTGATATAGACAGAAGAATAAGTAACAAAGAAACAGTGTGGGACCGAGAAGAACAAAGAAAAACAGACTCATTTCGTCATTCTCTTCCTCACCTGCGCGCGCTGATCGTCGGCAATCTCCAGCACCGCGCGGACCGCCTTGAGTCCCATCACGTAGCCGACGCAGCGCTCGACAAAGGCCCTTGTCCCTTGGTGGAGCGACCAGTCGCTGTGTCTGTTGCTAGAGTCGTTGCTCTTTGCGCTCTTTGTGGTCGCGGTGCGGCTCGGGAGGCCGCCTCCGCCGCCGCCACCGTCGCCCGCGCCACCGACCTCCGCGTCCGCGCCTTCGAGCTCGTAATCGACGTCGCCGCCGTCGTCGCTGCTGTCCCCGGTAGCGATAGCTCTGTGGGCGGGCTCCTGGTCGTCGTTGTCGTCGACGTCGTCGTCCTCCCACATGCGCTCGGCGTCCCTCGCCGAGCGCATATGGCTTTTTCGGCGTCGGGCGGCGGCGGCGGCGGTCATCTTCTTTTCCGCCTTGCTCTTTTCTGAGCCTGCCGCCGACGACGGCGACACGGCGGCGGGGACGGCGGCGGCGGAGGCGAAGCGCGCAGCGGCCAGCCTAAAGACAGTGGACGAGCTGCTGCGGCGGCGGTGCTGGTCAGCGGCGTCTTCGGGGCGGCGGCAACGTCGGCAGCAGCGGAGAAGTCCGAGTTGGCGAGGAGACTGGATCGGCGCGGGGCGAAATGGGGGAGGCCGGCGGCGGCGGGGGAGAGGGAAAAGGAGAGCGAGGGTGACGAGGAGGTGGATGCGGGGGCGGCTGTGGGGTCGGACGCCTGCGACGGTCTACGCAAAGCTGTCCGCATCGGCGGTGCGGTTCGACCCGAATCAGAGTCCGGCCGCTGTCCTTGGTTGCTCGCGGACGTCGGAGGTGGCTGAAGCGACTGTTGCGACGGCGGCGGCGACGGCGACGGCCGCGGCCGCGAGTCACTGCGGACGTTCTCCGACGACGACATTTGCGTAGTGCCTTTTTTTTGTGCTGTGCGCGGGGGAAAGTCGCAGTGGGGGCAATCGAGCAATCAGCAAAGTAGCAAGTAGCGTGATTTGGCAGGTTGCGATGGCAGGGGGACGAAGGCGTGTATGATTATTTGTTGAATGGGGCGGCGAGAGGGTCTTTCTCTCGTGCTGCTCTGAATGTGTTCTTTCGGCGGTTTGGGGGGGCGCGGGATTCGTGGCCATTCGCGAAACTATTTGTTCGGGGGCTCCGCGAACATGTTGGCGAAGTTAAAACCCGCGAGAGAGAGAAAGAGAGCGAGAGAGAGGGGGAGAGAGATAGAAAGAGAGTGAGGTTACGTAATGTGTGATGTGTGTGTGTGTGTGTGAGCGACCCAATACTCTCGCTACAGGTGTGCCGGGGGTGAATTGCTCTCTCTCTCTCTCTCTCTCTCTCTCTCTCTCTCTCTCTCTCTCTCTCTCTCTCTCTCTCTCTCTCTCTCTCACTCGCTCTCCTGTCTCCTTCGCCCGTCTCTCCCATCTCCCTCTCTGAAATCCTTCTACTCAGGTGGGACGCGACCGAAGAAGCGTCTCGAAAAACAAATTTCCGAGTTTCCGCCCCTCGGGCGCGGAAACTCGGGCCGGTCGGATTCCGCCCGCCCACTGTGTGTCTGTGTGAGTCTCCTTCCCTTGTCGCGCTCTGCACCTCTCTGTTCGCGTCAACATTCGGTTGACATTTATTATTTTATTTCTTTCCTCCCAAGAAAGTCCCTTTGTCCAGCGTGTGTGAGGGGTTGGTTATCTTTGTTCCTTCAAGGCGCCAAAACCTTATGCAACAAATCAGCAGACAGACACACAGACAGACAGACAGACAGACAGATAACTCTGGCCACCCTCTCCCTTCCAGACGAAAAAAGTCGCGCGCTCGCGCCTTTGACACACGTTATTTTTTTTTTCTTCTGTTTTTGTTTTCGGTGCGACATTTTACTTGATGACTGTTTTCCTCCTCATGTTTTTTTCGACTTTTTAATCCATAAGAAACTCACCGAATGCGTCAATCAGCCGACGCGAAAAACGCGTCGAGAGCCAAAGAAATAAAAAGTTAAAACTGACAGGTCCGCGGTACCTCCTCCTCCACCGTTAAAAAAGAAAAAGAAATGCAGGTTTCCATAGACGGAGAAGGAAAAGGGTTGCGGATTGAGTGAGAGAGAGACAGATGGAGCGAGACAGAAGACAGACAGACGGCCAAACGGCTTCACCGCCATCGGGGGAAAGCGCTGAATGAAAGCGCTCTCTCGAATTTCAACAAAGCAAAGACAAAAGCCACAAACACAACAAACATGGCAACACGACGCCACACACTCACTCTCCCTCTGTCTCTCTCTCTCTCTCTCTCTCTCTCACTCTCTCCCTCCCTGTCACTCTCACATACAGAAACACACACGCACAAACACGCACACCAGCCACAAACAAAAACAACCAAACACGGCCGCGACCCGAAAAAGGAAAATTCAAACAAACAAAACAGGAAGGAATTTGAAACAAAGTCAAACAAGAAACAATGATCGACCGCGACCGCCGAAAAAAAAAAAAAAAAAAAAAACCTTTACAGCCCCAAAACGGGCAATAAACAACAACAGGAAAACAACAACACGCTGTCCGAAATAGGAAATGGCCAAACACCCGAGAGAGAGGAACGAGATTTGTTTTTGCTAACCCTAAGCAGCACCCTCTCGCGCGACCCACGTCCTGTCTCAATCTCTCTCTCTCTCTCTCTCTCTCTCTCTCTCTCTCTCTCTCTCTCTCTCTCTCTCTCTCTCTCTCTCGCTCTCTCTCTCTCTCTGTTTCTCTCACTGTCCCTGCCTCGAAGCCTTTCCCCCCTCTCCTTACCTTTCCCATTTAAAAGGCGCAGTCCCCCGCCCGCACTTTCGCCGTTCCTTCCACACTCTTCCCCTACAGTAGACTCGCCCGTTACACTCACCGCGCTACTACCACACCACCACTACACTACTACACTACTACACTACTACACTACTTACTACACGCACACTGGCCGTAGACTCCCCCTATATACGCGCACACTCGCAACCTCTCTCTCTCTCTCTCTGTAGAAACCAACAACAAATAAAATGAACCTCCTCCGCACCCTCGCCGCCCTCGCCGCCCTGACCGCCACCGGCGCCTCGGCCAAAATCGTGCCGCAAGCCATCACCTCTCTCTCCGTCACCGCCACCTCCGCGACCGGCCTAACCCTCGACGCGGTCGTCAGCGTCGCCTTTGACGCCGTCGACGTCGGCACGACCGCCACCATCGCGCTCTCCGTCCCGGACCTCGCCGCGGGCCTGCTGCCCGTCGGCAGCGCCAAGCTCACCATCCCGGCGGGCGCGACGTCCCCCGCGAGCGTCACCGCGTCGGTGCAGTGGAACCCTACGGGCTCCGCGGCCGTCGCCGCCGCCGGCCGCGTGCTCTCGGCGGTCGCGTGCAACGCGGAAGCCGTCGTCGGCGCGGCCGTGGACGGCGGCGAGGCGACGCTGCTCAAAGTCCCCGCGGTCGGGGAGGAGCTCCTCCGCGGCGTGTACTACGGCGCCGGGAAGGCGGCCGGCGCCGCGCTGGACTTGACGGGCGCGACGACGCAGTGGGTGTTTGAGGGTCGCGAACCCGATCGGCACGGTGGACGTTGCGGTGCAAGGGGTGGTGTCGGCGGTGATCAAGGACGTGACGGGGGCGTTCGCGGACGGCGCCAAGGTCGCGGCGGGGGTGATTACGACGTTCGAGGGCGCGGCGGGCAAGACGGTGAGCCTGGTGGCGGGCGTGGTCGGCGCGGCCGAGGGCGTCGTCGGGTCGGTTGTGGGCTCTGTCGTTGGCGCCGTCGAGAACGCGGCCGGTGGGGCGGTCGGCGCGGTCGAGAACGCGGCCGGTTCGGCGGCGGGTGCGGCGCAGAACGCGGCGGGTGCGGCGGCGGGTGCGGCGTACAACGCGGGCTCGGCGGCGGTGAACGCGACCGAGAAGGCGGCCGCGGGGGCCGGCAACGCGGCGTACAACGCGGGCTCGGCGGCGGTCAACGCGACGCAGAACGCGGCCGGCGCGGCCGTCGGGGCCGCCAGCAGCGGCGCCAACGCGGCGTACGGCGCCGGGTCGGCCGCCGTCGGCGCGGTCGAGAACGGGGCCGGTGCGGCGGTCGGCGCGGTGCAGAACGGCGCGGGCGCGGTCGTCGGCACGGCCGAAAAGGTCGTTGGCTCTGCCGTCGGCTCGGTCCAGAACGTGGCCGGCGGGGGTCGTCGGCACGGCCGAAAACGTCGTTGGCGGGCTCCTTGGCGCGGTCGGCCAGGTCGTCTCTGGGGCGGTGTCGACGGTGACGTCGACGGTGACTGCGACGGTGGGATCCCTGACGGGCGCGGTCGTGGGGGCGGTCAGCAACGTCAAGCTGGACGGCGTGGTGGTGCCGGCGGGCAAGATCGCCAACACGACTGCGATCACGGCGACGGTTGCGGGCGTGGCGGGCGCGGCGGGCGGGGCGCAGTCTGCGGTGTACGGGCTTGTCGGCGGGCTCGTCAAGGCGGCGGCGGCGGGTGCGGCAGTGCCCGTGTCGGTGGTGACGACGGTGACGGTCGCGATCGGCGAGTACGTGACGGACGTGTCGATCGCAAAGGCCGTCGGCGCCGTGCTGTGCTGAGAAGTAAAAACGAGAGATTGGATGGGACGATAGACTTGAGTTGATTGTTTGCTGTTGTTCCTTTTTTTTTTGTATTTTTTTTTTTTTTTTTTTTTCCTTTTTGGGGATTTGGGATTTGTTTTCTTTGTTTTACTCTCTCTCTCTCTTCGAAAAACAACATGAACCCTGCCGTTTCTAGACCTTAAAAGAAAATACATACAAAAATACAAAAACACAAGAAGACACAGCATCGCCACCACAGCCAACTCTGCACCAACAGAGCCAATCAAATGCATTTGTTGAGAGAGGCAGAGATAGAGAGACAGAGCGAGAGAGAGAGAGAGAGAGAGAGACACGGAGACAGAGTCTCCGCAGACGCGTTGCCGCAAACAACACACACGCTCGCACGCTCTGTCCGATCGATTCTCATTACTCATTTCATTTTATTGTCTTTGTTGTTGTTGTTGTTGTTGTTGCTATTGTACTTTACTATTCTTTATTCAATCAATCAATCGATCAATCATTCGATGAAACTTCTTGCAACAACTGGTCACGTGATAACGGTAGCGATAACAATACCAAATAGCGGTAATAATAATAATAACAACAATAATAATAAGGGAACGGCTACATCCAGACTCCCTCCCTCTAAGTGACGGAAAGACTCCCCTTGAACCAACTTTCTTTCCTTTTCCGCTTTTTCGTTCATTGTCGCTTTTACATACAATCTGAATGAGAGATAGTTCCTTTTACTGGAAGACAACGGACAGATGATCCGGACAGCCCCTCTGGACAATATCGTCTTTGAAACAAGACGGGAGCTGGTCGAGTACACGACACGCCATGCAAACGAGAGTGGTTACCATGTGAAGATCACGAGCAGCAGTGCCAATAGGGTGCAGATCAATTGCATGCAAGGTGGAAGCTATCGAAAACGTGACTATCGACCAGGCGAAGACATCAACCGTCGCCCAAACTCCAGTACTCGTTTGGTTGACTGTCCATTCAAGCTGAATGGTAGGCTCATTGGATCAGGGCTGGATCGCGGGCTTTGGAAGATTGTCGTAACGAACGGCTCACATTCCTGCTCGATCGAAGGCCTACGATCACTTCCAGCTGCAAGAAAGTTATCACCAGAGGCTTTATCACACTTCCGATCACTTGTCGCAGACGCAATTGGAAACCGGCTCATTCTTAACTCACTTCGATCTAGATTCCCAGGCATCCTCCTCAGGTCAAAAGACGTCGCGAATATGCGGCAAAAACTACGAATGGAGGAGCTTGGGGGGCAGACTTCGATGGAGGCGCTTCTTCAACGACTCCAGGCGACTGGCTACCACAACTCGTTTCAGCTGGATCCCCGCACAAATCGTGTCCAACACCTCTTCTTTGCATCCGCTCGCTCTATTGAGAACTTTTGCGCTCGACCTTCAGTTCTTCTGATGGATTGTACTTACAAAACCAACAAGTTTCAGCTTCCACTGCTTAATATCGTCACGGTTTCGGAAAATGGCCAGACCCTAAACGTCGCATTTGCTTTTCTGTGTCGGGAGGAGGTGGAGGACTATACGTGGGCGCTTCAGCAGCTTTCAAATTTGCTTGATGGACGAGTTCCTGGTGTCGTGCTCACCGATCGCGAATTGGCTTTGATGAATGCACTACAAGAAGTCTTTCCAACGTCGAGCAATTTTCTTTGTCGATGGCACATCAATAAGAATGTTGTTGCAAACGTAAAGCCTATGTTCACTGGCGCTGGTGCAGGGGAAAAGTTCGAGACCTTCTTGAAGGAATGGACAGCAGTGACCTATTCCAAATCTTCAGAGGAGTTATCAGTGGCCATGTCTCGCTTGCGGAGCAATTACTTCGAAGACTGGCCAGCAGCAGTCAGCTATGTTGAAAAGTGGTTGGAGCAAAAGGAGCGCTTCATCGATGCATGGACCGACTTGAAGCTGCATCTTGGGAATACTGCTACATCTCGTGTCGAAGGAAATCACTCAGTGGTCAAAAAATATCTTGAACAGTCCAACAACGACCTCCTTGGCGCATTTCTATGCATCGAACGCTATTTGTCTCACCAGTACGAACGAGAGCTAGACCTGAGGGCTGAGAATTTAACGAAGCGACCTTTGCGTTTCTTTCATCGTTTCCTTGGACCTGGCCTCACAAGAATATCCCACTACGCTCTGGACTTAATTCTATCGCAGATACATCGGTTAGAAGAAGGAGTTACTGAGTGCAGCGGTCGCTTTCGAGCATCATTCGGTCTCCCATGCGTCCACGAAATTTCCGCAGCCATGCACAGCGGGAGGGCAATCACCACAGAAGACGTTCACCCACATTGGCGCATTTTCAATAAGGTCATTCAACCTGCGTACACGCCTCTGTCGTCTCTTGACAAACAGCTTGCGGCTGTTTTGGCGGTTGCCGCTGATATGCCAGTGTCGACAAAGCAGCGCCTCCTTGAGCAATCCCAAGCAATTGTCGACGGACCGGTGCAGCAAAGTATTTTGAACCCAGAGCCCGCAGCAGTGCGAGGCAGGCCAAAGTCCAGGAAGCAAAAGCGGCTGGCAGCAAAAGCAACGACTCGCATTCCCAGCAGCTTTGAGCTCGTGGAGGTGCCTGCGCGTCAGCGAAAATGCGGTCTGTGCCACGTTGCCGGTCATGACCGGCGAACGTGCCCGACGATCAGAGTGGGGCCAACGGTGGTACAAAAACAATAAAAAAAGTATTGAAAAAAGAGAAATGCAAAAGAATTGAAAAAAATATAAAGGCGGAAAACAAAAGGTTGTGGTTCAAGGGGAGTCTTTCCGTCACTTAGAGGGGGAGTCTGGATGTAGCCGTTCCCTAATAATAAATGATCGTATTAATAATAATAATAATAATAATAGCCAACTGATGCTTATTAGCGTATCAACGAGAGTCGTTGAACAAACAAACCAACACAAGGAACGACACGCGATATTGATGCTGCTGCTGCATGCTGCACGTCGCCTCCCCCCAACCCTAACCCCCGACCCGCTTCTTAAGACTAGCACGCACACCATCCATCCCCAGCTAGCCAACCACCAACCCCTCCACACCCCTGCGTTGACCGCGCCGCCGCCGCCCCCTCCCCGCTCCGGCCCCCTCGCCATCCACCAGCGCCGTCGTCGTCATCGTCGCCTTCGCAATCACCCTCGTCTTTGTCCTCGTCATTGTCATCGTCGCCGCCGCCTTTGCCCGCCCCTGCCCCGGCCCCTGCGGCACGCCCTCCGCCGCCGCCGCTGGCGCGGCCGCCGCCAACTCGAGCCCGGACCGGTTGCCGACGACGTCGGCGTCCAGGAACGGCCGCAGCAGCCGCGTGATGGACGAGTTGTGGCTGCGCACGTAGTCCGGCGTCAGCTCCTGCGTCAGGCGGCCGGAGCCGTGGTTGTACGCGTGGTAGGCGTACTTGTCATGTTTTGTGTTGTGCGTGTGTGTATGTGCGTGTGTGTCCGCGGGTGAGTGGGTGCAAAAAAAAGCGTTGAGGGTTTTGTGAGCAGATGAAGAGAAAAGGAAAAAAAAAATCGAGCAACAAAAAAAAAAAAAAAAAAAAGGATTGTACCTGGTATCCGTTATCGAAAACGTACTCGTCGGCTTTGTGGACAAACTGGAGTGTGTGCGAGTGCGCGCGCGTGGGGTGTGAGTGTATGTGAGAAAGACCGCAACGAGCCCCCGGCCCCGCCCAAAAGAAACCAAAAAAAAAAAAAAAAAAAAAAAAAAAAAAAAAAAGGAGGCCGAAACTCACCTCGACATGCGTCTTCATCCAACTCGGATAAAAAAAGCTAACCCGCGGCATCACGCACAATCCCTCCCGCTTCCACCTCATCCCGTCGTCCTCCCTGGCGATGCGCAGCGGCACGACGACCGAGTGCTCGTTCCACCTGTCGCGGTGGAAGCTGCGGTACGCGTCGAGCCAGGCGCGGAGGAAGGTGGCGTTGGGGGCCGCGACGATCAGGCCGTTGCAGAGGCCGTCGTCGTCCTCGAAGCCGAGGACCGTCGTGTGGTGCAGGAGCGGGTCGAGCGAGCGATAGACGATCACGTCAGAGTCGAGGTAGATGCCGCCTGGGGGTGTGGGGGTTTTGTTTTGTTTTTTGTGCGTGTGTGTGTGTGTGTGTGTGCGTGTTGTTTTTGGTGAGCGACGCGACGCGGGGTGGGTTGAGTGCGGGCCAGCCACTCGCAAAAAAAAAAAAAAAAAAAAAAAAAAAAAGGTTCCAAACAGCCAAAACTCACCGTGCTCCAGCAGGATCCTCAACCTCAGCACGTCCGCCATATGGCTCACGTTCGTAATCCTCTTTCCAAACACCTCGGTGGGGACGTCCTCAATTTTCTTCAGCACGACCAGCCGCTTCGCCCTTTCCCACCACTCGCCGGCCGGCTCGTGCTTGTAGTGCATCCAGATGGCGTCGGGCCGCACGGCGTCGTGGGCGGCCTTGACGGCCATGTAGTGGACAAAGAGGAACGGGTAGCCGCCAAAGTCGGGCTGCAGGCCAAAGATAAAGTGCACGAGCTTGGGCACGCGGAAGCGCGCGGGCGAGGGCGAAGAGGTGCTGCAGTTGTCCCAGAGGGACGGGTCGGTGAAGTCTATGCGTGTGTGTGTGTGTGTGTGTGTGTGTGTGTGTGTGTGTGTGTGTGTGTGTGCGGGTTAAGCGCGAGTGTCAGTGAAAAAGAACGAGGAAAAAAAGAAAAAAAAAAAAAAGAAAAAAAAAGGACACCACAAAACGCACCCAAATGCTCCATCTCAAACCTCTCGTACACCGCCTCGTCCCCCTCGCACTCCTGCCCGCCCAAGTTCCGCCACCCGAGCGTCGTCTTCGCCGCCGCCGCCTCCGAGGTCTGCCGTCCGCCCGCCCCTTCCTCGTCCCGCACTCCGCGGTCGCCGCCGCCGCCGCCGCCCGTCGCACCGGCCGGCACGCACGCGCCGGCGTCGATCGCGGCGCGCACGGCGGGGTGCAGCCGACCGTTGCCGCCGTCGCCGCCGTCGGGTGGGGACGGCTTCCACGCGGCCGAGGGCGGTGCGCAGACGCGGCGCTGCGGCGGGGGCGGCGGCGGGTGCTGGTACTGGTGCAGCGAGGCCGAGAGAGGCTGCTGGTGCAGCTGGTTCGAGGCGGGGAGGTGGTGCGGGCACTGCCACAGAGGTTTCCGCAGTGTTGATTGTTGGGATTCGTCGGCGAGGCGAGCGGGCGGGAGGTGGCGCTGCTGGTGCGAGGAGGAGGAAGGCAGGGCGGCGCGGAGGGCGAGGGAGGCTCCGAGGAGGGCGGTGATGGCGGCGAGGAGGGCGAGGAGGGCGAGAGGGCGGGCGGCGCGCGGGGTGCGGCGGAGGAGCGGGCGCGGGAGGAGGTAGGCGAGGGCGGCGGAGGCGGCGGCGCGGAGGGTGAGCGGGGGAGGGGGTTTCTTTGCGGGGGGCGGTGGTGAGGGTGGGAGGGACGGAGGCGCCGGTGGTGGGGGTGGAGGGGGCGGCGGCGGGGGAGGCGGAGGGGCGGGCGGTGGGGGGGGAGACGGGAACGGAGGGGGTGTTGGTGGCGATAGTGTTTGGTGGGAGCGGCGTCGACGGGGCGGCGAGGATCATTGCTTGTTTGTTGGCCTCGAGGGAGGTCGGGAGGGGAGCCTCGCTCGCGATTGTAATCAAACTTGAGAGGGGAGGCGGGGCGGGTACAAGGAACTTGGAATGTGGCGTGAGGAGGCCGTGGAGTTGGGCCAGGACTGGTAAGGTTCTCTTTCTATTCCGACCCAGTCTGCTTCCTCTATTTATTTTAAGGGCGTCTCTTTTCTGCGTGAGTGCGTGCGTGGGGGGTGCGTGGGCGCTCTGCAGGGAGGGCGATTGTGACGGTGTTTGACAGCAGCGAGAGGGCGCCGATGAGGGTGGGAAAGAAACCGACGACGAACACAAACGGCAGAAAAGGCTGCGAATTGTCTTTCGCGTTGTCTCTAAATCGGAGTTTGAAATTTAGTGTCTTTCTCTGTCCACACTGGTATCTCTATCTTACTTTTTTTTCCCCTTTATTTGTTGTTAGGGCGTGTGTGTGTGTGTGTGTGTGTGTGTGTGTGTGAATCTGAAGCAGAATCAAATCGCCAAAGACAAAACTGTTGTCAAATGAGAGAAGAAGAAGTAGAAGAAAGAAGAATAGGAAGGGAGGCGGCGGCGGTGGGGGTTGGCGGGCTGCAGATAAGAGAAGAAGAGAACGCTCAGAACGTTCCCGCATCCACTAACAGCCACTGTACTTGCCAAGCAGCAAAGAGCAAGGGAAAACGATTTGCACCTTGAGTGTGGCCCGAGTGGTGGACGCGACAACACAAGCAAACACACACTCACACACACACTTACCATAAAGGCGCGGTGAAGCTGAGCCGCAAGAAGCTCAAGTGCTGCCGGGGAGCCGCGACCGCCGCCACGGAGGAAGCGCCGTGGCGACCGAGTGTGCCGGCGCCGGTTTGGCTTGTCAACAATGCCAGTGGCAGGGCCACACATACAGTATATGCACACGCATCCACTCGATATATGATCGATTTTTTGGTTTGCAGTGAGACCGCTGAGGAGGGCGCGCTGGTGCGCGGCTGAAGAGCGCGTCTGGTCCCGTCGCGCCCGCAGCCAACGGGATCGGGTTGAAGCGACCTCGTGTATGTACAGTATGTATAGTACATACAGTACATCTGGTACATGAGGACACACAAATTTTCGCACGCGTAACTCGGACAACTCTCCCGATCCCCCAATCCCCCCGTCGTCAGCGACCGATACCGACGATGAGCAACGATCGTACTCCTCACCTCCGCAGCAGCGATCCCGCCGACCCGCGAGCGGTCGCAGCGTGTGATGCTCCCTCAGCGACGACGACGACCACGAGCGACCACACCAGCGACCCGCTTTCGTGCCTTTTCCCAGAGATATCCGATCGCATCATGTCCCTCATTACCGCCTATCTCACCGATCATGGTCTTAGCTGGGGTTTCCCTAAAAGCTCTCCCCCAGTTGTGACCATGGCATTATATTGGCTCCCAGATTTATTTTTATCTTTATAACCATTCATCACATCCTCACACGCTCTAGTGTTTATCACAATAAAGAGCATCCTGTGTTCATTGTGCTGAATGGGTCTAAGCACAAGGGGCACACCCCTTATCCCTCTTATCCATTCTTATATTTACTCATTTTCCTTTTTCTCTCATTTTCCCACCTTTCAATCCACTGTCCTGCACTGATGTGGCCTCAAAGCCTCAAATTATGTTCACCCCAAATTTGGAGGCAGGAGAGACACTGGGTGGAGGGGGGGTGTGGCTGAAAGAGTGATTCATCCTTCCAAATTGTTCCTTCTTTCATCTTCTCCCTTTGTTATGTCCTTTCCCTTTTTCTCGTTTCTTTCTTTTTTTGTCAGGAACAGGGCAGGACAGGACAAGGCAGACAAGGAACTGAGAGGAGTGATGATTGTATTGGAAACAATAATTCACTTGAGGGATGGGACAGGTCCCCCATCCCCCTTTTATACCTTTTGAGAGTGTTCCTTGTCAAGACTCAAAGAAAGTTCCAGAAAGAGCAATTAGTAATACAATGATACCAATGATACCAATGACAACAAGACAAGTCAGGAAAGCAAAGAAGGTTCCAGAAGGTTCCACAAGGTTCCATGAAGGAATGTTCTAGAATGTTCCAGAAGGTTCCAGAAGGTTCCATGAAGGAATGTTCTAGAATGTTCCAGAGGTTTCCAGAGGGTGATTCATAACATCATCTCCCCCTTTTAGGCCTCTTCTGCAACTTGGTGGGGTACCTGGTCTTGAACTCGAGCAGAAGGTCTTGGCAGTGAGTGAGGTTTGACTCAGGCTCCCAGGTGTTGTCAGCATCTGAGTAACCTTTCCACTTAACAAGGAACTTGAGTGTCCTTCCAAACCACTTGGCATCCAAGATTTGTTCAACCTCAAATTCCTCTTCACCTTCTACCTCAACTGGAGAAGGAGGAGGAACAATTCTGCCTGGAATGGAATTGGCCACAAACTTCTCCAAAAGGCTGACATGGAAAACTGGGTGGATCTTCATGGATGCAGGGAGATCCAGCTTGAAGGTGACTGGATTGATTTGCTCCAAGATCTTGAAAGGTCCCAACTTGAGGTTGTCTAGCTTGGGACTTGGTCTTTTGGTCTGCAAGTTCTTCCTCAGAAGCCAAACTTGCTGACCCACAGCAAGGTCATGGTCCATTCTGTGAGTGTTGGCGAATCTTGAGGCATCTTCTTGGGCTTGCTTCAGGGTGGAGTCCAGGAAGGTGCTGATGATCTTGAGCTTATGCAAGTGTGAAGCCACAGCAGGAGCTTGGACATTGGATAGGGTCTCTTGTCCCAGAAGATCTCCTCTTGGATTGAAGCCATAGGTTGCAAAGAAAGGAGATAGCTGGGTGCTTGAGTGGAGAGAATTGTTGAGAGCAAATTCTGCCAGTGGAAGGAGGGTGGGCCAATCATCCTGTTGATAGCTGACATAGCACCTCAAATACTGCTCCAGAGTCTGGTTTGTTCTTTCTGTTTGTCCATCAGTCTGAGGGTGATAAGCAGTTGACAGTTGAGACTTGATTCCAAGGGCTGCTGTGAGTGCTTTCCAAAATTGAGATCTGAACTGTGGTCCTCTGTCACTGACGATTGACTGAGGCAGCCCATGGAGCCTGAATATGTGCTGCAAAAACAGGTCTGCTGTTCCTTGTGCATCTATATTCTCAGTGCAGGGGATGAAATGGGCCAACTTTGTCCTTCTGCAGATGACAACAAGGATAGAGTCAAATCCATGGGATGGGGGCAGTTTCACAATGAAGTCCATGGATATTGATGACCAAGGGCTGATGGCAATTGGGAGGGGCTCCAGAAGTCCATAGGGCTTGTGTCTGCTGGATTTGTTTCTTTGACAGGTTTCACAGCTGCTGACATAGTTCTTGATGTACTTCCTCATGCCTGGCCAGTAGAAGTCTCTGGAAACAAGCTCATATGTCTTGTGCTCTCCTGGGTGTCCAGCTGTTGCTGCATCATGCCTTGTCTTGAGTATCTCAAGTTTTTCCTCTTCTTGGCTGATTTGAATCTTGTGAGGCTTGGGGTCCTTGGAAATAGCATGGGCCCACACACTGTCAGGAAGCAATGAAAGGTGTGTCTTGGATGGTGGGGTGAAACCATCTCCCCCTTCAGGTGCAAGGTCTGTTCTTCTTGACAGGGCATCAGCCACAGTGTTAAGGTGGCCAGGAGAATAGCACAGCTTAAAGTCATACTCAGAGAGCAGTTCAGCCCACCTGGCATGCCTCTGCTTGAGCAACCTCCTTGCCCTGAAGAAGGTGAGGTTCTTGTGATCCGAATAGACAGAGATGTTTTTAGAACCAGCCAAGTAGTGTCTCCAGAATTTGAATGCTTCCACAATTGCAAGCAACTCCTTGTCATGGACTGTGTAGTTACACTCAGCACTGTTCAGCTTCCTGGAGTAATATGCCACTGGATGCAGAGGAGCAGAGGGGTCCTGAGAGCTTGGCTGGGACAGAACAGCGCCAAGGGCATAGTCTGAGGCATCAGTTTCCAAGGTGAAGGGAAGCAAGGGATCCACATGCTTAAGGAGTGGTGCACTTGTGGTTGCTGTCTTAAGAGCTAGCCAGGCTTGCTCTGCTGCTGGGGTCCATTCAAACTTGGTGGTCTTCTTGGTGAGATCAGTGAGAGGCTTGGCTATGGCAGAATAGTTGGCAATGAAGGTTCTGTAGAAGTTGCAAAATCCAAGGAAGCTTTGAACATCCTTGATGGAATTTGGAGCCTTCCATTCAAGAATAGTTTGGATCTTGTCTGGTGCCATGGAGATCCCTTTGTCAGACACAATGAACCCCAAAAACTCAATGGAGGTCTTGTGGAATTCACACTTCTCCAGCTTTGCATAGAGGTGATGCTGTCTGAGTCTCTCCAAGACAGTCTTGACATGTCCCATATGGCTTGCAGTGTCAGATGAAAATACCAGGATATCATCCAGGTAGACAATGACAAAAAGGTCCAGAATATCCCTGAAGATGTCATTCATCATGCCTTGGAAAATAGCTGGAGCATTGGTAAGTCCAAAGGGCATGACCAAGTACTCAAAGTGACCGTATTTGCATCTGAAGGCAGTCTTCCATTGATCCTGGGGCTTAATTCTGACCAAATTGTAGGCACCTCTGAGGTCAATCTTGGAAAATATCCTTGCATGGCTCAGTTTGTCCAGTAATTCAGAGATGAGAGGCAGTGGATAGCGGTTCTTGACTGTCATCTCATTGAGATCTCTGTAGTCCACACAGGGTCTCAGTCCCCCATCCTTCTTCTTGACAAAAAAGATGGGAGCTCCAGCTGGTGACTTGGAAGGTTGGATGAATCCCTTGTTCAGCATTTCTTCAATGTATTCTTGGAGGGCCTTGGCTTCTGGTGGAGAGAGGTGGTACAGTGGCTTGAAAGGTGGGCTGCAAGTTTCATCCTTGAGTGGGATTTCACAGTCATAAGGCCTCTGAGCTGGTAGCAGGTCTGCCTTGGTCTTGGAAAACACATCAGCATAAGGGAGATATTCTTTTGGTAGCTTGGATGCCAGCAAAAGGTCTGATGGGTCCAGGTTGTTGTGCTCCTCAGCAGTGGGGCTTGAATTCTTGACTGGGAACTGTGATTCTTGAATCTTTGACTGAGAGTTCTGTTCTTGGCAAAGACTGTGAGCTGTGGAACTTGAATCTTGAATGTGGACTGTGAACTGTGGTACTTGAATCTTTGACTGTGGGTTCTGTGAACAAGAGTCATGGCCATGACTGTGAGCTCTATGAGCTCTACTTGAATCTTGACTGTGAACTGTGAACTGTGGAACTTGAGTCTTGGCTGGCTGTGAATCTTGAATCAAGGGCTTGAGAGCATGAGACTTGGGGGCTTGACTTGAGTTTTGGGTGACTGTTCCGATTGGTGGAGGTTGGACTTGACCAGTGACCCAATCAATGGCAGGGTTCTGGGCTTGCAGCCATGGTAATCCCAGGATGACAGAGAATGTGGGTGAGCCAAGATCCAATACTTCCAGATTGACCATGGATGGTGGAAAGTCTTGGATGTGGAGGTTTAGCTTGGTTTCATGGCTGATTTCCTTGAACAGAGCATGATTGGCAAAGTGGACCTTGAGGGGTGTGGATTTCTTGATCGTAGGAATGGCACAAGACTTGGCAAGGGTGGCATCAATGATGTTGCAGGATGATCCAGAGTCTATAAGGGCCTTGGTTGTGATGGTTGACTTGGGTGAGAGTTGAATCTTGACATCCATGGTGAGTTGGTGGGGCTTGGAATCTGAGGTGTTTGTGGTGCTGGTGGTGGTGATGAAACAGGGGCAGCTTGGAGGAGGGTCCAGGGAATTGCCCCTCAGTGAGCCTGGACCTGGGAGTTTGGGTGCTTCTTCCTTGGGCAGTCCTTGACAGCATGCTCCTTGGAGCCACAGTAGAAACACAGTCCCTGCTGGGCCCTCCTTGCTTTCTCCTCTTGGCTCAGAGGACCCTTAGGAAGTGTCTCAACTGCATCCACTTGCATGGGTTCAGGAACTGTAAGAGCTTGAGGAACTGGGGTAGGTCTTGATGTAGTTCCTACTTGTCTTTGCTTCAGCCTCTTGGAGTAGAGTCTGTTGTCAATCTTGATGGCAAGGAGAATGTACTCTTCCAAGGTCTCAGGGATGTGCAGAGACTGGGAGAGCATGTCTTGGATAGACTCATGGAGACCATCATGGTACAGCTCCATCAGAGCTGCATCATTGTATCCAGAGTCTCTGGCTAGTTGCTTGAATTGGTTGGTGTAGGCCACACAAGATTGCTTTCCTTGCTTGATATGCTTGAGCTTGGATCTTGCTGTCCAAGATGCGTAGGGGTCACCAAAGGTAGCTTCCAGCCCCTCCCAGAGCTCTTGCAGGGTGGTGGGTGTGCTTGGGAGAGATCTGTACCATGATTGAGCTTGACCAGACAGGAGGGTGCTTGTGAAAAGAACCTTGACTTGCTCACTGGGAAATCTTGAAGGTTGGAGAAGGATGACATTCTCCACAGTGGCCATGAAGTTCCTAAGGTCTTTGGCCAGCCCAGTGAACTTGTCAGGGCTGGGAACCTTGGGCTCTCTTGCTTGGTTGGCTTGAGGCAGGGGAAGAGCTTGATGTTCTTGTTGGTGAAGTTGTTGTTGAAGCTGGTGCTGCTGGTGAAGGACTTGTTCTTGAAGTTGGTGTGTCTGTCTTGAAAGGGCTTGCAATTGGTCCATCAAGGCTTGGAAGGCAGTTGCATCAGGGAAGGTGTTGTTTGGGTCAGACATGATGGCAGAGAGTAGTAGGAGAGGGTGAAGTGAATTATGATGTCAGGAACATGGCAGGACAGGACAAGGCAGACAAGGAACTGAGAGGAGTGATGATTGTATTGGAAACAATAATTCACTTGAGGGATGGGACAGGTCCCCCATCCCCCTTTTATACCTTTTGAGAGTGTTCCTTGTCAAGACTCAAAGAAAGTTCCAGAAAGAGCAATTAGTAATACAATGATACCAATGATACCAATGACAACAAGACAAGTCAGGAAAGCAAAGAAGGTTCCAGAAGGTTCCACAAGGTTCCATGAAGGAATGTTCTAGAATGTTCCAGAAGGTTCCAGAAGGTTCCATGAAGGAATGTTCTAGAATGTTCCAGAGGTTTCCAGAGGGTGATTCATAACATTTTTCCTTCATTTCTTCTTTCTTTCCTCCCCTTTCTTATAAATACTCCCTTCTCTTTCCTCTCGTTCTTCATTACCAATCTCTCAACCAATAAATCCTACCTGGGTAACAACCAATCGTTTTCTTTCCTCATCCGTGTTTCAGGCCAGTGCCACCAGACCAAGCTAGTTGCAGTATGATTTCCCCAGGCCAGTGTGTGTGCATGCCAAGCTGGGGTGAGGTTTCCTTCCCTTCCTTTCTCTTCCTTTCCCTACATGGTTGGTGCTTGTGTGTGAGAGACAGAGAGAGAGAGACAGAAATAGAGAGAGTGTCTATTTAGAGGTAAAGACAGACGTAAAGAGAGAGACAGAGAAAGACAGAGAGAGAGAGAGACAGGGCAAAGAGATGGAGAGACACACAAAGAGACAGACAGCCTATTGACTGTCAGTCCCAGAGAGCGAGAGAGAGGGAGAGGGAGAGAGACAGAGAGAGAGACAGACAGAGCAGAGAGATGAGACAGACAGAGAGACAGACAGCCCATTGACTGCCAATCCCAAAACAGGGAGGTAGACAGACAACCCCTTGAGTTCCTTCCTTGGCTGATTTTTTGCTCCACTAATTGCAATTAGAAAATCAGTTTAGGTGCAAAGCCTTGTTATAAAGACAGAACTGAACCACATCATCCAATCTTTTGTTGAGTTTGAGCTGAATCCAGGGTACTGGTTCTGCTAAAAACCAGGAGCTTCCCATCTCAAAGGTCGTCTGATCCATTGTGTGTAACAGGAAAAGATCAGGATCTCGATGAACGCTTGTTTTCGCTTATTTGGCTTTCACAGAACGCCCAACCGTGCTGTTCTTTTTCAACAACCCAAGCCCCTGCGTTGTGGGCCGGCCCCCCACTTTAGCACCTGCAGACGCTGTTTTGACTGCCGTCGCCATTCATCTAGCCCACATGGTCCATCCCATCCATTTGACTCCAGGTTATCCTCTGTTTGACCACAGTTTTCCGCTTGGGCTCACACCTTTTTCTTTTTTGAGTTTGGAGAGCGGCGTGGGACAGCGTATAACCTGTCTTTAAGAGAGTGTACTGGGGGGCCGAGGGTGAACATGCAGAGCAGAGTGCAAAGCGAGTAACCAGCTATTGAGCCAGGCTAATTACATCTGCAGAATTTCGCCTATGTATTGCAACTTTAGGTGACTACAACGACTGTATTGCAGACAGAGCTGTTGTAAACAGTCTACTCTGAGTGAGCGAGTGGAAGGAGTGAAAGTGGAGATGTGTGTCTGTGGGCCGCAAACCCTCTGCCATCGCAGATTTGCTATACTGCGGGGTCCTGTTGAGATCTCTGCTCTTGTCTTGCAGGTCTGACCAGAAGGACGGTGTTGCGCTTTAGCACAATCTGGCACCGGGGCAAATGTCTTTGACATGATCTCCCTATCCGGACAAAGGTGCTTTGCGTCCTTTTTTTTTGTTTGGCCAAGCATGTCTGACGACGCCCATGAAGGACGTGGACACGGTGAAGGGAGAACACTGTCAACCGTGCAACTGGTGGGGAAGGTGCAGACGGTGCTTCGGTGGCCCGCCGAAATACCCGCACAGCCACGCCTGCAGTGCTCGCGCTGCTGCGACCTCACACAGGCCGTGGGTCGATCTGCGTGCACAGCAGGCGGAAGGGTGTGTGCCCCGTGTGTCCCAGGCTATGCGCGGCGCCGGTGGTGGTTGGGATCCTACCGCAGCGGGTTCGACAGGATCGGCGATTGCAAACCCGTTCTTGATCAAGGTGTTGCTGGCGCGATGCCGGCAGGGTTCGCACTCGTTGCGTGAGAGCAATCCATCCCCATTGCGAGTGCGGAACTGAAGCAAGCAATCATCTTGCCGACTTCAAGAATTGAAACCGTTGATCGTTATTCGCACCAAGCTCCCAACTGTCATACATACACTGAAGGTCTACTTTCCACCAACGACTGCCGCAATTCGGCGATTCACGTCTGGCACACTGGCACCAGCACCGCACGGCAGGCGGCGCCGGCGACCGCCGCCAGTGAACTCTCTGATCGAATGGAGGGGACCCCCGCTCGCGCATGACTGTGCTGGGAGACTCAATTGCCTTCATGGCCACGGTGTTGCGTCTTTGGCCACCGTAGATGTTCCTCTGCTGCCCACAGACCAGAGCTATCTGCTGCTTGAGCGCCACAGCTGGCACGTGGCAGCGGGCTTGACCTGAACCACTGGCAGGATCAGAGCAGGCTTGACTGCAAGCTGCCAACTACCTCTATCGCAGAAACAGTCACAAGTCTCACAACAGCAACACGTGGTGGCAGGCTCCATAATTGGTTCATTCCATCACCGCGCCCAACTTTGACCCGCAGACCGAACCTACAAGGCCCGCAGCAGCCTCATCATGAACCACAACGATCTGCCCTGACACCAACCCCGGCGTCGCCCCTCACGTTGTTGTCATCGTCTTTGTCTCCAGCCTCCCAGCCTCAGTTTCTGCCCTTTCAACATCCTTGCTGGGCCACGAACTCTGATGCATCGACACTGGCTGCAGGAGTCTGCTGAACTATTCAAACTTTCGTTGGGACTCGCTGAAGATTGGAGATGCTTGCTGCGCAATCACACCCAACAATGACGGCAAAGACTGATCTGCGCAACAATGACAACAGTGACATCATTTGTGACGATGATTGACTGACAGCCTCATCTGGAACAATATCTTGCCATTCTTTGAGACACTCACACTCATGCCTGCGGATAGAGAACTGATGCAATCCAATTACACAGGGGATGAGCTGAATTACAACCTGGAGCAGCGCTCTAACAAGAGTGACTGTGACAAGAGAAGAGATTTCAATATAAGCTTTCATGACCGCTTCCTTTCCCTCTCTCTCACCACACATTCAAACCTCTAGGTCACGACGTAACCCCACCACCAAATGCGACGTTGGCGCAGCACTGCCATAGGCTGCGGCCTTGGTGCAACCCTGCTTCGGAGGGTCACAGAGGACTCACCAGCATTGGTCCTGCTGATACTCTTCTGCCAGCAACAGCAGCACAACAACTCACTCTTCTTAAGTCATTCTTTTGCAGTTTGGCAGCACCACTGTGGATGGAAATGCAGTTGTTGCAGTGTCATGTATTCCAAGACATAATCATTTCCTGCTCAAGCGCATGGCCGCGAGCGTGCCCCAGTGCATTGGCAAACAAGAGGACAGTGGGTTTATCTCCAGCACTGATCTCTATGGCCCTGCTTTGCTTGAAGTGTCATTTTACGTGGCGGATCCCCAATCTGGACAGCAGCAACCGTGCTAAGGAATTCTAAATTGATGCTACCTCCGTATTCTACGGCTGCCAACATTAACCCCACTCCTTCTGGGCATAAACCTTATGATTTGTGCTTGTCTGAACGTGCACCAGTGGAGGCTGTTGCACCATCTGAAGTCAACCCAATTTGGTGGATCTGAAATAGCACTCTGTTCCTGTTGCTGGCATTAATCAATTAAGCCAAGCCCACTCATTGACCTTGAGAAAATTTGGCTGATTGATATGTACCTAACCTGCCACCTCTGGTCCTGACAATTCAACAGTGATGCAGTTCAGCTCCTAAAAGCACAACAGAACTGAAATCATATTCCATTGAGAGCATGTGTGATAACCAGGAAACATACAACTTCTCCATTTACAACTCTTCAATTATGTGATTATGTGGCTACCTGAAGTTCCCGGTGATTGAGCCTTGCTTGTTGTAGTGCCACAGTGCCAAAGTGCCACTTGGGCGCCAGCATCAGCTCTGAGTGAAGCCCCTCTTGTTGTGGAAGTCTGATGCCCATCCCTTCTGGAGAACAGAATATAACAGAACAAATCACCAGACACACAGGTTCCCTCAACACTGACACCTGAAAGACCAATTGCCCTAAACAGCAGCAGTCTCAAACGTCATCGACAGCAACTTCAAACCACAACTCATGTATCCCAACTTCCTGCATACAAGGACAACACACCAACAATTCACATAACGGTAACGGATATCCAAACGAGCCACTTCAAGCACACTTTGCTACATTGGGTCAAACTGCCACCACGCCTGGTCACTTGTGGAGGAAAGACTTGTGCAAGGACTGGACATGGATAGAATGCAGCGTATGGTATTGCATGAAGAGGTTGAATGGCATACAGGGGTAGAAGTGGGTTGGGCCCAAGTGGGGCATTGGGTAAAACTTTCTTTCCATTTCTCCGCTTTGGGCATTCACATCTTTCTTCCACACCCCTTTTGAAGTCCTCTCCTCAGCCGCCTTGACCATCCCAGATATTCTCCTTTCACTTCCCTGCCACAGTTTTCCGAGATTGGCCAATCAGTTTGGGTTTTTCATCCGAGCAGGGCTTTACGCTCTCTTCCCCAGTTTCTTACCTTTGGAGGATTTTTCTCTAAGTTTACGAAGGGCGCGTGTGCAAGGGGGAGTGTTGGAATATGCCCCTGCGCAATTATTCAGTATGAAAGATGAAGAAGAAAAAGGTTGATCACAGACCTGGCTTGTCACACCCTCCTGCTCCTGCTCCCTGCGACCCCATCTGCCTCCTCCGTGCTCCATCACACTCGGATTTCAACAAGTACAAAGCGTTTTCTCAACAGGGGCCATAAATTTATTCTGTTTTATTTTTTCTCCTCGAGGATGCAGAGGAAATGGATTGTGTCCAGCAGTAAAACTAGAAAGAAAAAAAAAGAAAGAGAAAAGGAGAAAAAACAAGCGGAATATGGCTCATCATCTCTTCCGAGGGAGGCAAAGCACACACACACACACACACACACACACACACACACACACACACACACACACACACACACACATACACACACACGTTTTTTCTTGCCCACCTTCTGTCTGCAGGGTTTCGGGGCATGGGGGTCGACATTTCGTTTTTACATGTATTTTTATTTTTTTATTTTTTATTTTTTATTTTTTTTTTAGAAGAGAGGGGTGCGCCTCAGTCTAGACTGAATTTATCTGCCCCAACGAAGAACAAAAAAATGGGGGGACAAAAGAAAACGATTGGGCCAAGCCGAAAAGGAAGCGTTTTTGCAATTGAGCATTGGTTGTTTTCCTCTCCCGCAACTCTCTTCACAGGGCACAAAAGCAGCACAGAGTCAGGCAAAAGCAAGCGGGGTTGTTTCCCAGGTCGGGTCGGGTCGGGTCAGTCGAGCGAGGCAGACAGAGAGAAAACGAGAGAGAGAGAGAGAGAGAGAGAGGGAGAGAGAGGGATGGGGGTCGTTACCCCACACTGGTGATCAAATGAACATGACAGTGATGTTTCCGAAAAAAATCGAACGACAAGGGCTTCGAGTTTGGCAAGCCGGGGGCGGCGGAAACGCAACAGGCACAGGAAACAAACCGACGACGAGAGAGGGATGTACGGAACCGGAACGGGAGAAAAAAAGAAAAAAACATGCGCGCGCAAAGGAAAACGGAACAACGAAGGCTGGGTGAGAAAAGAGAGACAGAGAGAAAGATAGAGAGCCGAGAGAGAGAGAGAGAGAGAGAGAGAGAGAGAGAGAGAAAGCAACAGAAACGAAGCAAGCGATGAAACAGAGCGTACAGAAAAGTGTGGCGGTTCAAAACAAGTAAATACTGGAAGCTCGATCCCCACCAACAAAAAAAAAAAAAAAAAAAAAAAAAAACAGTAAGCAAGTAGAGAACACAGAAAACGAAAAGGAAAAAAGCGATACGATCCAGCGCTCCTTCTCCAACCGCCTACCCACCGCCCCGCCTCGTCCCACTCCAAACCTCCCCTCTTACCCGCGCCTTTGCAAAACCCGGCTCACATCGGCGTCTTTGTGCCCCACTTGACGTCCTTCCTCCGCCCGTGCCCGCGGATCGACAGCGGGTGGGCCTCGGTGTTGAACACGTAGCGGTCCAGGGGGATCAGCGAGTCGTCCGAGAACAGCCTTTTTGATTTTGTAGTTTTGTTGTTTGTTTTTTTTTCCTCTTTTTTTTAATATCGGGGTGTGGGGAAGGAAAGGGGGAAGGGAACAACCCTCAAAACTTACAGGTACAGGTACTTTAGGGTTTCCGCCAGGAAGAACGACTCTTGGCGGTCAAAGGCGGACGCGGGGTCGTAGACGTCGTTGAGCACGTGGAAGCCGACGGCGTTGCGGCAGCGCGTGTTGAGTTTCTGGGGGGGTGGGGTGGGTTTGTGAGGGGCCAGATACGCACAAAGCACACACACACACACACACACACACACACACACACACACACACAAACACACTCTAACCTGCGCCAACTTCCACCCGACCTCGCGCCACACGACATCGCCCGTGATGCGCCACAGGTAAAACACGCTCTCGACGATCTCGGGTCTGAGGCTGTATCCCCTGTCGTAGAGGACGGGCCCGCCCTTTTGCAACTCGATGCCCGCGAGCTCAAAGCCAACGCCGGCCGTGTCGGGGAGGGTGGCTGTTGCGACGCAGGTGGAGGTGAGCTTGCGAGCGATGAGGAGCTCTTGGGAGGCGCAGGTGTGCGGGGCGGGGAGGTGGGCCGGGTGGGCGCGGTGCGGGCAGGTGGTGAGCGAGGAGAGGGCGAACATGCCGCCGGTGAAGCAGGACTGTGAGTGTGAGTGTGTTGTTGAGTTGAGTGAGTGAGTGAGTGAGTGAGTGAGTGAGTACGAAGTGTGTGCAAGTTGATTTCAAAAATAACACATTAATCAATACCAAGTGGTGGAACATTTGGTTCGGAGTGGCGACGCCGGGCTGCTGCGAGTTGATGTCTGGCAAGTAAGTGAACACGCCGTCGGGCGACTCTTGCAGCATGTACATGACCATGGCCTGGTGTGTGTGTGTGTGTGTTTTTTTTTTTTTTTTCGTTTTTTTTTTTTGTTTTTTTTTTGGTTGTTTGTTTTTGGTTTTGGTTTTGGTTTTGTTTTCGGTGGACCATGATGAGAACCGTGAGAACACGAAGAAAACGAAAGAAAAGAAAGAAAAAAAAATCAACTACTTCTACTCACGTCCGCCGCCTTTGCAAACATGTCCATGAAGCGCGCGTCGCCCGTCGCCACGTACAGCTTGAGCAAGTACTCGTAGTACGAGTCCGAGTTGGGCCCGACGCCGTACGCTTGCACCTTGTGGAACGGCGACTGCGCGGCAGCAGTAAAGTGCGACGGTACCAGGCCCGGGATGTTGGACCCGGGCTTGGCCGCGAGGTTGCGCAGCACCGCCAGCGCCTTTTCGGCGTAGACGGGGTCGCCCGTCACGTCCGACAGGTACTGGAACTCGAGCTGCAGCGACCCGGCCTGCGAAAGCACGATCCACGTCTTGCCGCCGTACTGGTCGCGCGCAGTGCCGCTGAAAATTGATTTGCGTGAGTGTGTACGTGCGTGTGTGTGTGAGTGTGATTTGTGCATGCGTGAGGGAGAGTCAATGAGAGAGAGTGCACAAACAAAAAAACCCAAAAAAAAAAAAAAAAAAAAATTAAACAAACAAACGACTCACTCGGCCAAATTCACATAGTTGAGCGGCAGCGCGCCTCCCTCGCCCGCGTCGAGCGCAGGCAGCAGCCGGTCCGCCACGCCGCGTGCCGCCTCGAGCAGCAGCGCGTCGCCGTCCAGCTCGTACGCGCCGAGAAGCCCGCCCAGCACGCGGATCGTCGTCTCAAACACGTTCACGTGCTCGGAGAACGACCGCGCGAACCGCGGCGTGTCGTCGGCATCGGCGTCGGTGTCGGCATCGATTTCGGCGTCGGCTTCGCCGTCGTCGGCGGCGTCGTCGGCGGCGTCGCCGTCGTCCTCCAGTTCCTCGTCCTCGTCCTCGTCATCGCCCTGCAGCGCCAACGCCGCCGCCGCCGCTTTCCTCTTCTTCATCCTCTGCACCCGCCTCAGCGTCGACGGCCTCAAATAATGCATCAGCACCGCCTCCTTCGCGACCTCGTACTCCGCCGTCAGATTCGCGACAAACAGCGTCGACAAGGCGTCGACCGCCGTATTCAACAACGTGCCGCCGCCGGCGTACCAGTTGTGCGGGGTGGCGGACAGCGGCTGGAGGTCGTCGGCGTCGAGGGCAAAGGTGGCGTAGCCCTTCCACGCGTGCTGCAACATCTCGCGGACGTAGTGGGCGCGGTAGGCGTCGGCGACGCCGCGGTGGGCGGGGATCGGGTGCTTCTTGAGGCTGCGGTCCGTGTCGCGGTGCAGGCGGAGGTGCGAGAAGGCCGAGGCGGGGGGCTCGAGGATGAGCTTGGGTTTCGGCGGGACGCCGTTGACGGTGATGCCCGCGGGGGCAAAGGTCGCGGAGGAGGATTGCTCGCCTTGCTGCTGCTTCTGTTTCTGCTGCTCTTGCAGCTGCTTCTGGAGCTTCCTCTGGCGTCTGGCCGACAAGGACGTGGATGCGGGGGGCGGCGCCGCCGCAGTCGTCGTTGTCGCCGTCATCGTCGGCGTCGGCGTGGATCCCGCAACCACCCCCTCCTCGAGGGTCGGGGTCGCCGTGGCGGACTCGTCCTCTGCGGGGACAAAGACGGTGACGACGACGACGACCTGCTGCTGCTGGTCAATGTCGTGAGGGCGCGGGCGCTGTGCCCACTCAGCGACGGGGTCGTTGGCGAGCGGGCCCGTGTCGTCGCTGTAGCGGTAGAACAAGGGGTCGTCGTCGTGGGCAGCGGCGAGGAGGGCGGCGCCGTAGTTGTTACCGCCTCCTCCTCCTTGCTGCTGCTGCTGCTGCTGTTGCTGCGGCTGGTGCTGCTTCTTTTGTTGTTGTGGCAGTGGCGGCAGCGGTAGTGCTGGCGCTGCTGCAGCTCCGGCTGCGTCGGATCCATCGTCTCCATCCGCAATGCCGCCGATCTCAAAGTTGTAAAAGTAGTCCTCGCTGTTATCACCGTCGCCGCCCCCGCCGACACCGCCGGCAAAGTGTAACGACGCCGGCAGGAAGGGCACGACGAAGCGGTCGACGGCCAGTGCGATCAACGCAGCCAGGCCGAGCAGCAGCGCCGCGAGGCGCAGCGTCGTGCGGCGGTTCATGAGTGGCCTGTGTGTGTGTGTGTTTTTTCTTTTTTCTTTTTTTTTTGTTATTCTTTCTTTCTTTTCGGTTTCCTTTCTTCTTCCTCTTCTTCTTCTTCCTTTCTTTTTCCTTTTTTGCTATTGACGTTTGTCTGTTTTTGGAGTTGGAGTTGGGGCGGGTTTTAATTGTTTTTTTTTCTTTTATTTTCTGCGGGAGCGAGAGAGGGAGAGAGAGAGACAGAGACAGAAAGACAGAGACAGAGAGAGAGACAGAGAATTAAATCGGTTGTTGCCTCTTTTTCACGTCAATTTTCAGTTGGAGGCGGCACAAACAGGCGGCCTCCCCAGCAACAAAGTTTGTCGAACTATTTATTAATACTGCCACAGCACAAAATTAGGGGTGTTCAAACCTCCCACGACGAAAACTGTCAAAATCTCAATGAATCTCAAGGTAACCGTTTCAAGCAAACTGATTGCAGATACGCGCTGGACTGCCAACTCTTTCGTTGCAGCTTGCTGAGTGCGGTTGTTTTCTTGAACAGTCAGAAGATCGCTTTTGAACCTTTTTGTTTTGGTTTTGAGAGGCTTGAACACCCTTATTGATATAAGAGACTTTGCGTTTGGGTTTGTGGCCACTGGCCACAGAACATTTTGTGTTTTCTATTTTCTTTTTTTTTTTTTCCCTGTGAAGGACTTTGCTTCTTTGACGTACGGTTCAATTGAGTAAATACATACATTCAACCCTACTACTTGCCTAGTCCACGAAGTATCCCTACTGATCTGTCTAACAGGGGTCTCAAACACAAAGAATGAACATTCAGAGGAACAATCCTCTGAAGGATCGGTGCAGGAGCACTGATTACTCACGTGGCTGCAGGCTGGTGCAAGGGGAAACAGAAGTGTCAGGAACATGGCAGGACAAGGCAAGGCAAGGCAGAGAAGGAACTGAGAGGAGTGATGATTGTATTGGAAACAATAATTCACTTGAGGGATGGGAGTCGACAGGTCCCCCTTCCCCCTTTTATCCCTTTTGAGAGTCTTCCTTGTCAAGACTCAAAGAAAGTTCCAGAAAGAGCAATTAGTAATACAATGATACCAATGATACCAATGACAACAAGACAAGTCAGGAAAGCAAAGAAGGTTCCAGAAGGTTCCACAAGGTTCCATGAAGGAATGTTCTAGAAGGTTCCAGAGGTTTCCAGAGGGTGATTTATAACATCATCTCCCCCTTTTAGGCCTCTTCTGCAACTTGGTGGGGTACCTGGTCTTGAACTTGAGCAGAAGGTCTTGGCATTGAGTGATGTTTGACTCAGGTTCCCAGGTGTTGTCAGCATCTGAGTAACCTTTCCACTTGACAAGGAACTTGAGTGTCCTTCCAAACCACTTGGCATCCAAGATTTGTTCAACCTCAAATTCCTCTTCACCCTCTACCTCAACTGGAGGAGGAGGAGGAACAACTCTGCCTGGAATGGAATTGGCCACAAACTTCTCCAAAAGGCTGACATGGAAAACTGGGTGGATCTTCATGGATGCAGGGAGATCCAGCTTGAAGGTGACTGGATTGATTTGCTCCAAGATCTTGAAAGGTCCCAACTTGAGGTTGTCTAGCTTGGGACTTGGTCTTTTGGTCTGCAAGTTCTTCCTCAGAAGCCAAACTTGCTGACCCACAGCGAGGTCATGGTCCATTCTGTGAGTGTTGGCAAATCTTTCTTCTTGGGCTTGCTTCAGGGTGGAGTCCAGGAAGATGCTGATGATCTTGAGCTTATGCAAGTGTGAAGCCACAGCAGGACCTTGGACATTGGATAGGATCTCTTGTCCCAAAAGATCTCCTCTTGGATTGAAGCCATAGGTTGCAAAGAAAGGAGATAGCTGGGTGCTTGAGTGGAGAGAATTGTTGAGAGCAAATTCTGCCAGCGGAAGGAGGGTGGGCCAATCATCCTGTTGATAGCTGACATAGCACCTCAAATACTGCTCCAGAGTCTGGTTTGTTCTTTCTGTTTGTCCATCAGTCTGAGGGTGATAAGCAGTTGACAGTTGAGACTTGATTCCAAGGGCTGCTGTGAGTGCTTTCCAAAATTGAGATCTGAACTGAGGTCCTCTGTCACTGATGATTGACTGAGGCAGCCCATGGAGCCTGAATATGTTCTGCAAAAACAGGTCTGCTGTTCCTTGTCCATCTATATTCTCAGTGCAGGGGATGAAATGGGCCAACTTTGTCCTTCTGCAGATGACAACAAGGATAGAGTCAAATCCATGGGATGTGGGCAGTTTCACAATGAAGTCCATGGATATTGATGACCAAGGGCTGATGGCAACTGGGAGGGGCTCCAGAAGTCCATAGGGCTTGTGTCTGCTGGATTTGTTTCTTTAACAGGTTTCACAGCTGCTGACATAGTTCTTGATGAACTTCCTCATGCCTGGCCAGTAGAAGTCTCTGGAAACAAGCTCATATGTCTTGTGCTCTCCTGGGTGTCCAGCTGTTGCTGCATCATGCCTTGTCTTGAGTATCTCAAGTTTTTCCTCTTCTTGGCTGATTTGAATCGTGTGAGGCTTGGGGTCCTTGGAAATAGCATGGGCCCACACACTGTCAGGAAGCAGTGAAAGCTGTGTCTTGGATGGTGGGGTGAAACTGTTGGTGATTGCGCCTGGCGTGTCAGAAGGGCACCAACAGACTTGAGTCGGCGTGGAGCGATAAAGCTTGTTTAGAGCGTGAGCCCTTCTCTTGTTAAGAGCGTAGCGCCCTTTGTTGCCAAAGTAGATGGAGAGCCGATGCTCTCAGACAGATTGGTCTTGTTTAGAGTGCACAGCACACCCTTTTCTTGTAAGAGCGAAGCGCCCTATACGAACGAGGTATCGACCCGAGGTAGAACTTGAAGAGCTTCGCAGGTCAAGGTAGAGGGTATGTTGACCCAGATAAGAATAATGGTTTCTGTTTGTTGTATTCGAGGGTAGAGAGAGAGAGCAGGCAGACGTGATCAGGATCTGGGATGATGCTTCTCTGGAGCTGCTGGGGCTCCCCCTTTTATACTGCAGGTGGTCTCAGGAATCAGACTTTGGTGATAGCCTTTTAGCTCTGAGAGATAGAGTTTATTGAAACCACCTCTAAGCACTCATACAGTGTCGGAGATTGAGAAAAGTGTAGATGACACTGGGATCAGCCCATATGCCATCTTAACTTATCGTTACTCTTGAAGACAGGTCAGAGGATCTTAAAAGGTGTAGGTAATGTGTGCAAACTCCAGCAGAAACCATCTCCCCCCTTCAGGTGCAAGGTCTGTCCAGGTCTTGGAAAACACATCAGCATAAGAGCATAAGGGAGATATTCTTTTGGTGGCTTGGATGCCAGCAAAAGGTCTGATGGGCCCAGGTTGCTGTGCTCTTCAGCAGTGGGGCTTGTTGTCTACAGTGATCTCTTTCCCAGACATTGGAATCTGGCAAACTGCTGCTTTCCTCAACAAACTTTTGCCAAATTGAACAGTAATTAAGTAGATATCGTATCGTTGTTGCATCAGAAAAAAAAAAAAAAATGCCCTGCCCAAACAGATGCGCATTGGTTTGAAAAAAAGTTCCAGACCGACGCAAGTCTTGGCCCTGTCCCCAAAGTTTGCCTGTTTTAATTGTCAAGGAATCGAAGCTCTTCCCTTTTTGATATCGTTGCTGAAATTTTCTTCCTCTTCTTTCTCTTCTCTTTTTCCCCTCCTTTTTCTTTCGTTTTTCGTCTTTTTCAATGAATCTCGCACCTTTTTTCTCAATGTCTGGCCATCTGTCTAGGCCCTCTTGCTTCAAATCATGTCAGTTCGACGCAAGACAGACATTTTTGGTGAGAAGAACAGTACATAACATACATCCACACAGCTTGTGGTCACATCCAGACTCGGACTGGAGACCGTCTGTGTGTTAGACAGACGTGATAACCAACTACACCATGTGACCTTACACACTTAGGCGTAGAAACGCGGATCAGTGCCCAAAAATTTTGTTTTCACGACAAAGGACTACCAGTCCAGTGGAAATGAATGAAAAAGTGAAGCTGTGAAAGTTTCATGGCAGTGAGCGTGCCACCTGGGAGCTGACAGCAAGCCTGTTCCCAGGAGGGGGATGGTTTAGGTACAACTGTCTAGAACGCTCTCTCTGTTGTCAGATACGGACAACAACTAAACCCTGAATGCAAAGCTGAGTTCCATCAGCTTATTGCTAAAGGCACCTTTTCTAGTCCCATCCCCACATATATATATATATATATATACACTAGGGGTGCCTGTTGACTTATAAACAGTCCTTGCAAAAAAAAAAGAAAGAGGGAAGGAAATTTATTAAGTAGCAAGGCCATGTCGCATGCAGGCTTCCTGAAACGTTCCAAAGGTGGCTCCTTCCACAGTCCAGAGGTACTCAAAAGAGGTAGGGCCTTGGACGTTGGCCTGAAGAACACAGAGGAAATATCTCTCAGAGTCCTGAGGGCTTGCTGCATACATCCTGCCAATTGTTCCTGCACCCTGCTGCCTCTGACGCTTTGCCCACCTCGCCTGCCTCTGGTTCCACATATAGTGCTCAGGAACTTCAAAGTGCACAGCCTCCTTGCATCTTCATCATGCTCGTTCAGTCTGAAGAAAGCAAGAAGCTTGGAGTCCCTCTAAAGGGCAGCGACTTCCTCAAGGTCAGCATCCTCGTCAAAGTATACTGGCTGCTGGTCAGGGAGATGCACAACCAACCTTGTGACTGAGGGGATCTGGCCTTGCATGTGGAACTGGAAGGCGGCATCCTGAGCAGACACATAGCAGGCGTCAAGGAACTTGTTTATCTCATCCAAGCAGACAGCCACCTCTCCAGAGCCCACTGTCACCCTTGCCATGTCATGGCCCTTGTGCAAGTATTTCATGAGGCATTTGATGCCCTCATGGTGGCGCAAATCTCCACATTGATGTGCGCCTGGTACTTTGTGGACAGATACCAGTTGAATGCAACCACCCACCAGTTGTCCACTTCAAAGCCACGTGGGAGGGTGAAATGCCGTCCATTATTTCTGCACTGGTACTTGACGCCACCTTCAGGAGAAACCTCTGTCTGATTGACCCACGGCTTGGGAAACCCCTTTGTGCACTTGGTTGCACCAGCAGGTTTGCAACAGTCTGAGCAAGAGTGAATCATGGTCTCCTTGCCAATCCTGTAAAGCTCTGGATCCTCCTAGGGGTCGGACAGCTCTGCACTCACAAATCGATCATGGTTGTCTGGGGTCTGGGGTGTGTCGCTGGGGGTCTATCCAGGAGGCGATGTGGGCATGGGGCAAGCCACGCTTTTGAAACTCCACCACCCAAACCACCGCAACTTTTTGCCAAAGCAGGTTTTCAAATCCTCCAGCAGGCTCTTTAGCTTCAAGTTGAACACACATGACACCAAGTCAGGTCTGTCAACAGCACTCTGCCCAGGAAGCAGGTTGCTTGTGATCTCTGCCCACGTTGGATTGCAGGTGAAGGTGATGAAGAGAGTTGGCTTCCCATACTTTTGTGCAATGCTCATTGCATCCTGGTATATGCTGCCGAATAAAGTGTGGTGACCCAGGTGAGCTGGAAGGAAGGACTACCTGCTTCCCCACCTGAAGAGGGTTTGTCACATCTGACCTGACAGCATCATGCAGTCCATGATAATCTGCGGCTCTCAACTCTTTCTGATTGTGGTGGATGAAATTCAGTCAGTTTGACTCCACACAAACATAGAGGTCCACAATCAGCTGCTGAAAGAGTTTCCTGTACAGGTGCAAGTGAGAGCCCTGCCTGTACATGAGCTGGTAGCAGTAGTACTGGGACATTGTAACAGTTGTCTGCCTCCTAACCCTTCTCTCACCACCATTGCTGCTGGCATTGTCATCATCCGAGCCATTATCACCATCTGTCCCCAAATCAAAATCCTCCTCAGGATCCGCATCATCAGCTGCAGCACCATAAGCATCCTCTGGAACGTCATCAACAGCGTCACCATGACCACGACTGCAGCAGAGCGGAAAACTTTGGGGTTTTTTCGATGATCTGCTGGTCTGCTCTTGAATGAACATGATCGCATTGCAGAGTGGACAGGCTGTCTGCATCGGGCCAAGGAAGTGGCAGCGACAGTCCTTGTCAACAACTTTGCCCCGAATCTGAAGGTCAAAAATGCAAATTGGGGCATGTGATCAGGAAGGCATTACCAATACTGCAAGGCAAAAGAATATGGACCTCACCTGATCAGCACAAAACTCCCAAGTCACTGCTATCCCAAGCTGAGCAATTTTCTTGGGGAATCGATGATTGTGCCTAGTTTTGTGGGTTCTTTGGCTGCAGACAGGGCAGGGGATGTGGCCGGGACAATCATTGCTCTGGTAGTCAAGGTGATCCATGCTGCCACAGGCATCACACAGAAGGAAGTAGGGACAGTCAAGTGAATTGACTGACTCATGGTATTCTGCAATGTTGGCAGGTTTGTCATGGCCCAGGCAAGTGAGGCAAGGTCGAGGGCAAAGCGTTGAGCACTTGTGTAGGTGATCCCAAAGGCCACATCTTGGGCATGGCTGGTGGTTTGGGCATTGAAGAGAGTTTGGGCGTGTGTGCACGTGTGTGAGACGGTGAGAGATAGAGAACCTGGGTTTTTCTGGAGTCGGGGCAGGAGCCTGCTGAGCCCACTGCTGCTTCATCAGGCAAGAGAGAGAGAGAGAGAGAGAGTGTGTGTGTGTGTGTGTGTGTGTGTGTGTGGTTTCTGTGTGTGGGTGTGTGTGTGTGGGGTGGGGTGTAGGATCGTACTACTGTAGTTGGCTTGCAGCAGTGCTCAAACAAGTGTGAGGTCTGGGAGCCTGATCATCAACGCTGACCAAGCCGTTTCGTTCTCCTTGATGAAGGTGGCATGCACCTTCAGCACAGCATTCATGAGCTCTGATGAAGTCATGATTTGATGCTGAACCCAGTACTTGACAGTTGCTTTGACAGCCACAATTGGTCCAGCATTAGCTTGCTCAGCGACAGTCAGTACAAAGAGATAGTTTGGTGAAAGTGTTTCACTGGCCTTTAGCTCTGGTGTGCTGTTCCCACCATTTCAGCAGTGCAGCCAGAAATGCCATCTGTCCCACTGATCCTTGGGTAGATGTGTGACATACGTATGGTAGGCCACCTCGTTGCAGAAAGGCCTCTTGAGAGGGAACAGGTCTGTCCAGCTTCCTGGATTCCTTTTTTTGCCAATGACCTTGACCTGAAGATTGCTAATAAAGTCATTGAATTCCATCAGTGTCTTGCCAGTAAACATGCCGACGAAAGAGTTTAGGTTGGATGACATTGCATTGCGCATAGTTACGATCCTGTTGCAGGAGAAAAACAGTTGCTGGAAAATTCGGAGGAGTTGCTCGACAGTGTGGTGGTGACAAATAGTGACTCTAGAAGTTGTTTGATGCCGTACAAATGGGAAAATGGTCCAGGAGAGATTATGTCTGTTGCACACAATGCTTGTTGCAAGCTGATTGATGGACGAAAATTCTGAAATCGGAATAGCAGGTTGGCACTGTTGAAGAGCAACCATGTGTGAGACTCCACCAAGGTCTCAGTGATAAAGTCGCTTTTACTACTTTTGTCCTCACAGTTTCCGTTGCGCCAGGGTTTTCTCAACATATTTTCTTTTTCAGTGACTAACAGAGACTGCCCGACTGCCAAGGGATGGGGTGCCTGACAGGCCGTACCCCAAGCCCGCCTAATTTATTATTTATTTTCGGCACTTGTACATACACACATAGGGTTAGGGGGGGACTTAGAGCATTTGTGGTGGATGCTCCAATTCAGGGGGTTGACTTGTCAATTATCTCTCTCTCTGTTTTTGGGCCATTTCGCTTTTTCCTTTTTTCTTCAATCTGATTTCTGTCCTTTGGCACCAATACAGAGTCCCTTCAAATCCATCTGGCTCACAGAGGTGAGGGTAGTGAGAGGTGGTACACACCCAGGTGAGTACATGATCCCTTCTGGGGCTCCTCTTAAGGGGCTGCAGGTGGGGAATGCAGCTGGCCCCACCACCGACTGTGTGACACTGCTGGCTCTGTGTTGCAGTGAGCATCACAGGCACTCGCCTGCTGCGACGACGGTGGTGGTGGTGGCAACAGCAACGGTGTCGTTGTCCCCAACCTTCCTGTCCCTGTGAGGGTGTTGGTGGCTGCGCTCTATGCGGCCCCCGACACCTGAGAGTTTGATCTACAAGTGCCTGCCTCGGTTGTATTGCTGTGAGAGTGAGAAGTGTGAGTACGAGTGCGATGCGATAAAGCCTGTTGGTCGAGTGATTGTGCTGACGCAGCCTGGCAGGGTGTGTGTACAATTGCAGGTGTTTCTGCATGCGAGTTGCCTACTGGCAACCTTCCGACCCCTACATAGTCAACTCCCTTCTCTCTCCCCCTGTTGCTGGTGACGACTAGGGCGCTAGGTTGCGCCCTGTCCGTCCTGTCACTATTAACCACTCCTGTTGTATTTGAGATTAGGTTCCTGAGATAAAAACCCCTGTTTCCCTCTTCTCTCTCTTTATTCTGCAGTTGTGTTGCACCCTTGGGAGTGCCCTCCATTTCCCCTCGCATTGGCCCACAGCCACGCTAGTAATCAGTGCTCTGGCACCAATCCCTCAAAGATTTTCCCTCTGAATGTTCATTCTTTGTGTTTGAGACCCCTGTTAGACAGATCAGTAGGGATACTTTGTGGACTAGGCAAGTATTAGGGTTGAAACATCCCCTAGACAACAGCCCAATAAAGTTAGTTTTAGCCTATTATTTGCTTTCCCTCACTCTAGGGCCTAGATCCCAGGGTCAAAGGAGTGAGTATAGTCTCACAATACACACAGTCCGTCGTAGCTGGGTGCATTAAATATCAATGAAAAGAGCCGAAGCAGGCAAATACAGCTGTGTAAGAGTGTCCTCTGATCACTTCTCCCCATCAAGACAATGTCACGCAAAGTTGAGGAAGAGTTTTCGACTTCAGTGGCCAATCAATGGCCATTGTGAGAACAATAACTGACAGTCACAATAGGTTCAGGTCTGTCTTGTGCCTCTTGCTGCTAACCAGTCAGTTCCGCCTAACATGCATTAGCATGAAAAGGAATACCTGTCCAGCCAACTCATTCATATCACCTTGAGAGATCTGGATAAGCAGGGTATGGACAGGAACCAGCAAGGCACTATCACAGATTTACCCTCCCTTCCATCATCAAGTAGCTTCTACCTCATACCAACCTAAACAGTTTGCAGAATGGTGAGGTGCACAGAGGCTTGAACCCAGCATATTGACATGAATGGCCAAGAGACCCAATTCTATCGTCATGGGACTGCAACCCCAGCTCATACACACAGGCGGAGAGGAAAGGGCAGGCAAGAAGACTTCAGGTACAGGTTCTAAGAGGCAACAAGAATGGGAGTGCGATGCTTAAATAGATGAGGGTTGGAATCAGCAGGGTGAAGGAAGAAGGAGGAGAAAAGAAGGGAAAACACAGACAAAACTACAACCCTAACACATACAAAACAACAAAACAATAAGTAAAACAAAGAGAGAGGAGTGAGTCACCAAACAATGGGGTTGAGCCATCAAACAAGGAAGAAAGCTCAGAAAATCATGGGGCATTTCTTGGCATTCAACTGCCAAGAAGGGTGGAGGAGCTGGGAAGAGCTGATTGGCGCAAAGAGCAAGACAGTACTCACAGCCACAAAAGAAAAGAGAGACACACACAGAGACAACAAACAAACAAATAATAAAAATAAAACAGTAAAAACAGGAAAAACAGGATAAACTACTATTTGAAAATAGTAAAAATCATCAATGAAGAAAGGAGAAAAAATCCTATGATCTCATACCCTTTCATGAGGCCTTTCATCATTGTAGCTTATGCAGCAGCTCTGTGTTAGCTCTGTGTACACCTGGACTCTGTACTTCTACGAACTGAAGCACATCATCCTAATCCGATTCCAAAAGTAAGGAGGACTTAGCATATCTGCATCATTCGCTCAGCATCAGCCAGCATGTCTCAAACTTGGCACCTCTCCCGTCAAAGGGAGCACTCTACATCACTGAGCTAGCGGGCCTCTTGCCAGTTTGGAGCAGCCTGAGCCATTTGGCCTTTGACTTAGTGCATAATAATAATAATAATAATAATATACATGGTCGCAACTAAGAGACAGTCCAAATCTCAGTAGTTTGGCTTGCAGTTGTTATGAATCACCTTCTGGAACTTTCTTTGCCTTTCTGACTTGTCTTGTTGGTATCATTGGTATCACTGACATCATTGGTATCATCAGTAATTGTCCTTTCTGGAACTGTCCTTGAGCTTTGACAATGAAGACTCCCAAAGAGTATAAAAGGGGGATGGGGGGCCTGTCCCATCCCTCAAGTGAATTATTGTTTACAATGCAATCATCACTCCTCTTAGCTCCTTGTCTGCCTTGCCCTCTTGCCCTGTCCTGCCCTGTTCCTGACAGCAGGGACAATAATAACCCATGAAAATAATAAGAAACAGGGTCCGACTGTCTTATGTCACTTTGTGAAACGCTGTTTGGTCAAGTCAAATTGATAATCCTCACAAGTTATCAGTTAAAAAGCGGGGTATACTCTTTTTATTTGAGGTTGCAGGCTCAACAGCTGTTGTCCTTACACACTGGAAAAAAAGCTACCTCTTTTCACCAACAATAAGCTTTTGATAGACTATACCCGCTTTGCTCTCAAGGTATATGCATGCCAAATTCATAGCAATTTATTAACTGGCTTCTTCGGCTCAACAATTGCAACGCTTCTTTCATCGTACAGCGAGTGCTCACCACAAGTAGGCATTGGGGGTTTCTTCCGCACCTCCCACCTTTCAGCCCGCAAACCCACCACCTCCTGCTGCTGCTACTGCTGCTGCTGCTGCACCCTAACGTTAATCGGCGATCTTTTTCCATGCATACAATAGATACACGCATTACTGTACGTGGATATTGTGCATGAACAGTGTACGTGGCCAGGCCGTATTGCAGTGTGTTCCATGTGTTGATGTGTTGCTGGAGGGGGGAATCTTGCCAAAATTTTCGAGCGGGAACGGGGACCTGACTTTGAGTGAGCGACCTGGCGGGACGGAAACGGGACGACAAGCGACGACGCGCGAACGACGGCGAGCGACGACGGCGACGGCGAGCGAGCGAGCGGATCCACAGACGAAAACGAACAAACGAACGAACGAGCGAGCGATTCGATCGACAGACGAACCGAACGAACGTAACGAACGATCGTAGGGAACCTAAACGATCGATCGATCCGGCGAATCAAAGACGAAACACAAGGATGCCCCCCGTGCTCTCGCCACGCGCGTCGCGCGCTGTGGTCCTCCTGGCCGTGGGCCTCGCCTTTGTGTGGGGTAAGTGTGAGAGAGGGAGAGAAAGAGCGAGAGCGAGCGACAGAGAGAGAGCTGATTGAGAAGGAGGGGAGTCGTCATGTGTGTGCTGTGCATGTTTGTGTGCGTGAATACGTCGAGCGACAGCGAGTGTCCCCGCGTGAGATGTGAGGTGGAGGGCAACGTAGGCGTATCTGGCGGAAATCGAATGCAGAGGACCCTTACTCACCCCAAGGGTGCCGATCGGGGTGTGAATGGCAGTCGGCGAGCGGCGGGCGGGCGGGGCGATCGATCATCTGATCGGGGCGCGGGCCGGGATCCCTCCGCCTTCTCCCAGGACCCAACGCAAGCAGCCCCTATGCGCAGGCGCTACATACATTCCTGACCGCGGGCCCCGGAAGAATGCCTCACCCGATCTGCTGACCCACCCCCCCTCGGCGTCCCGGCCGCTTAGATTCTCGCTTATCTTTCCTTCCAATCGCTCCTCCGTGCCAACCCTCGATCGCATGATCTGATCCCAATCCCTCACCTCACCGTTCTCTCGCCTCTCCAACCCTCACAGGGATCGTCCACTTGCACATGCCGTCAGCGCCGTTCCCGGCGATACACTCTCGCGTTCACATACTCTTCCCGTCCGCGACATGGGCCGGAGCTCCACCCCACGCCTCGTCGTCTGCGTCGTCGCCACCACCACCGCCGCAAGCGCCGCCGGACTCTCAGCCGGAGCACCAGCCGCAGCAACAGCCGCAGCAGCCGCAGCAGCAGCAGCAGCAGCAGGGGCAAAAGAGCCCGGACGCGCTTCCGCGCCCGACCACGCCAGACTATTCTGTCCTCCTCTTTCACGGCAACGACAACTCTACGCTCCACATTGCGTCGTGGAGCAAGAGCCCGGCAGGTGGCGTCGGCAGCGGCGTCGGCGGCGGGCAGACCGACGACGCTTCGGCCTCATTATGTGAGAGAGCTTTGATATCCCCACAATCAGCGAACTGATCGTTCTAACCGGGGTGAGTTTCCGCCCAACTTCCAAAAACACAAACACACACGCACACACACACACACACAACAGCTGCCGTCAACGTCTTTGACGTCCCGTTCAGCCCGTACATTGGCGCGCAGCGCTCGCTGTCAGCCATGACGCCGCGGCTGCAAGTCGCGACGGCGGCGCTGCGGTCGGCGGCGCGGGTCGCGGGGAAGGCGCACCTGCTCTCTGTCGCGAAGCACGCGGCGCCGCGGCCGGTCCTCGCGCTGCAGACGTACGTCGTCGACGAGGAGGACGTGGCGTTCTTCGCGAGGGTGCTGGAAGTCGCGGGGGATGTCCCGGTGAGCGTGGAAGGCGGCGGCGGCGGCGGCGACGGCGGGTGCGGCGGGGATGCGGGGTCGCAGCGGTGCGAGTGCTTCCGGACCGCACTGCCGGGGGACCCCGCGTTCTGGTCGTGCACGAACGCGGTGCAGCAGCACCAGCCGCCGCCGCCGCCGCCGCGGGACGACGACGACGCCGCGGAGTCATCCGATCCACCGCCCGGCTCGGCAGCCGTCGTCGCCGCCGCCACGGAGCCGGACCGTGCGTGGACGTACCAGCTTCCCGGCAGCAGCTTTGTGAAAAAATTTGCGTACACGACCTTTGGGAACCTGCTGTACGCGCGGCAGCTGGACGAGGCGCGGTTCCGCCTTATCAGGAACCCTTCCGGCCGCGCCGGCAACGTTTCGGCGGACAACCTTGAGCGGAAGGTCGTGTTCGATTCGAGCCATTCGATTGCGGGACCGCGTAGGGGGTCTTCTTCTTTTTCTTTTAATTTCATTTTTGGGTCCGTCCGACCCTCGCGCTCGTTCACGCGGTGTTGCGCGCTCCCGCTTGTTTTCCCCACACACAACCAAATTTCGCAGGCGCGGGGCCGATCGGAACACCCCTCGTGCTGATCGAGCTGTACGGAGGGTAAGGAGGAGCCTCCCTTTTTTTTTTTTTTTTTTTTGAAGCCAGGATTCCCCCAAGGCACTTCTCACCCCTTCCGCCAACAAAACCCGTCGCATCTCCTTTTTATTTATTTTTTTTTTTTTTTTGCTTCCCAGCCCGACCGGACACGTCATTCTCGACATTCGGTACGACCGGATCGACGACGACACGTTCGATTTCTTCCTGCGCCTTGTGCATAAACCCAGCGGTAAGTTGTTGTTGGAGGGGCCGAGTGAGAAAGGGGGCTGGGAGGGGGAGGAGGAGGTGGAGTTGGTAGTCTCTAAAAAACAACCCTCCGTCCCCTCTCCCCTTTTCCTTGCAATTGATTTTCTCTGTTCTTTTAATTTAATTACGTCTTCCCTCCCCCTCCGTTACCGTCCCACCCCGTGCACTTCGTCTTTCGACAGAGGGAGAAGAGTGGGTGGATTACTTTCCCCTAAAACCGGTTTGTTGACCTCCGACACGCTCCCGCAAACTCGACCCTCGACCTTCAGCGTTCAAACCTACCACATTCAACTGACTCTACGGTTCCGGTTCGTTGATCCCGGCCACCACCCCCCATTCAGACCCGGGAGTCGCTGCGGCAGGTGTCTGATTCGGATCCGCCGCCGGCCGACGACTACTTTTTCATCACGAATCCGGTCGTAGGTGAGAGGCCGGGTTGTCTGTGTATGAGTGTGTGTGGTGTGTGCTTAATGTCTCACAAAAACAAAAAAAAAAACAACAAAAAAAAAAAACAACCACAACCAAAAAACCAAAAACCAAAAAAACAAAAAAACAAACAACAAAAAAGCACTCAACAAGAACGCGACGACGGCGGCGTTCATATTCAAGAGCAGCCTGTTCACGTTCGACTACGTCGGCGCGGACGTGCCCGGGGTGCCGCCGCACGGGTACCTGTTCCGGGTGAAGCGGGTCGGCACGCTGGAGGCGCGCGAGCTGCGGGTGCGCGGCGCGGTCCTCGACGACGACGGGTTGAACTTGGTCACGGTCATGGACGTGCGTTTGTGCAGCCGGTTTTTTTTAATTTTTTTGTTGTTGTTGTTGTTGTTGTGTGTGTGGTCGTGAGGCGTGTTTTGGAGGGTGGGGCGAGTCCTTTCTTACCTTTTCTTCGTCCCACCGCTATAACCAGGGGGACGTGATCGTGCACTTTCGCCGCGCGCGGCACACGACGGTCGAGGCGCTTTACCCGTCGATGCAGTCGTCCCCGTCCTCCTCCTCCTCCTCCTCCTCCTCCTCATCGCCTCCGTCGACCGGCGGCGGACCCTCTGGCCCGTCGCTGTTCGAGGTGCCGTTCGAGATCGGGTTCTTTTTCGACGGGTCGCTGGAGACGACGGCGATGCGGCGGCGGCCGACTGCGGAGGAGGCTGCGGTGGCGGCGGTGGCGCGCGGGGCGTGGCGGCCGGAGAGCATGTGGATCGCGCAGGCGGTCGGGGCGGCGGAGGTGGCGGGGGCGGGGATCGCGTCGGTCGCGTTTGTGCCGAGGGGGGGTGGGGTTGGGGTTGGGGTAGGGAGCGGGGGAGAGTCGCCGGGTGGCAGGGTGGACGGGGCTGCTGGTAGCAGGGCCAGCAGTAGTATTAGCAGCAGCAGCAGCAGCAGCACGCCAGGGTTATTGGGTAAAGTGTGCTTCTTTTTTTTCTTTTTTTTTTTCTTTTTTTCTTTTGTCCGTTGTTCGTTCCCCCCAAATCACTAACAAACACGAACAAAACACAAAACAAACACACACACACACTCGCACACACACACACACGCACGAACGAAACTCAAAAAAAAACTGCGAAACGACAGCGGTGCTGTGGGACAATGGCGTGCTGTACGTGCTGGACCTGTCTTCGCGGCACACGGGGTCGTTTTTTGCGGCGTTTGTGGCGGACAAGTGGCAGATGGTGCTGGGCATGGTCGTGACGACGCTGCTGTTTTGCTTCAACGAGCTGCGATGAATGTGAAATTTTTGGATTTGATTTGGAATTTTTTTTTTTTTTTTTTTTTTTTTTTCCCGTTGTGGATGGTTGTTGGTTGGATTGATTGATGAGTCAGGGGGGGGTTGGATTGAATTGAATTGAACCGATTGAGGGTGTGGTGTCATGCGACGAATTGTAATCAGTTTCACTTTTTTTTTTTTTTTTTTTTTTTTTTGTTTTGGGTTTTTGTGTTTTTTTTGTATTGGTGCGTGCGCGGGCTGCTGCCCGATAAGCGAGCCAACCCACATTGGCTGGATGCCACGCACCAAACACATGACACAAACACAAACACAAAATACTATGCAGAACAAATCCCACTCAAGCAAGTTCCCTCTTGCCCTCGGCCACGTCGCGAATGTCCTGATTCTCGTACACTCGCACGCCGCCGCCGCCGCCGCCGCCACCCACTTTCGCGGCCGCGACCGCCGTCTTGATCATGACGGCCGCCACGTCCCTGGTCTCGACCTGCGGCACCCACCGCGGCCCCAGGAACCGCGCGACGGCCATGCCAAACGCCTCGACGGTCCGCCGCTCCTGCCGCTCGCACAGCAGCATGCCCGGCCGCAGCACGTCCACGCCGTCCGGGAACCCGGCCGCGGCGACGGCGGCCTCGGCCTCGCCCTTTGTCTTCAAGTACAAGAACGCCGAGTTCGCGTCCGCCGCCGCCGACGACACGAGCGCGAGCGAGCGCGCGCCGGCGCCGCGGGCCAGCGCCGCAAAGTGCGCCACGGCGTCGCGGTCCAGCGACACGAACGCCGCCGCCGAGCCGGCCGCCGCCCGCGTCGTGCCGAGCGCGCAAAACGCCGCGGCCGGCGCCGTCGCCGAGGGTTTGTCCCCCCCGTCCGGCTCGTCGCGGAAGAGCGCCCGGACGGCCGTCGGGTCGGCGGCCGACATGGCGGCCGCAAACTCGGCGCAGGCGTTGGAGGTGGTGGGAGGACTTGTGGTGGTGGTGGTGGTGGTGGTGGTGGTCGACGGCGACGCCGATGATGCCGATGCCGATGCCGATGATGCCGATGATGCCGATGATGCCGATGATGCCGATCCTGATCCAATCACGAGCGTCTTGATGTGCGGCGGCAGCGGGTCCGGGTACGGGCGCCGCTGCACAAGCACGACGTGCGAAAAGGTCGAGCGGTCGGCGGCCAGCTGCTTGACGAGCTCGCGGCCGCACTGGCCGGTGGCGCCGGCGACGATGGCGAGCATTTTGTTTTTCTTGTTTGTTTCTGCTTCTTTTTTTTTTTTTTTTTTGTGTTTTTTTTTTCGCTCTTCTTTTCTCTTTTTTTGTTTTTGTTTGTTTTGTTTGTTCTGTAGAACGACGGAGGACCGCCACAATGGCCGCGTCATCGGTGTTCGTTGTTTGAAAGATTTTTATATTATTGCGCGTTTCACTGAATGAAAATTGGAGGCAACGACAGACAGTTCTGTCCACAGGCTTTTCAGCGACGCCATAATTATTTTGGCAAAAGAACGTCTGCCTCCTCTGTCCGGGAAAACATGGTTCAATGTCAGGGAAATCCGTCGGGAGAATTTGAGCAACAAAATCCAATTTGGGACGCCGCGCGCAATAACACCCACACCGGGCAACGCTGACAGAATTTGACTTTTCAACACCAGAACGAACGTTTATGGCCCCTGTACTGAAATCCTTTTTTTTTCTCGCCACCAACTACAAGTGCACATTGTTTTCATAATAAAAGAGGAAACTGCAGGGGACAGGTGCAGAGCACCTATCTCTCGCCCATCAGATGTGCTGCTGGCCCATGAAGGGGATACCCTGTAGGTGACAGGAGTGACTGCGGGGGACAGCTGTGGAGCGCCTGTCTTGTGCCTGTTAGAGGCGGAGCAGTCTGTCTACTTAGGACGCAGACAGGCGTATAGCTTCTGTCCAGTTCTCAGTGATGTTATGAATCACCCTCTGGAACCTTCAGGAACATTCTACCTGGAACATTGTGGAACCTTCTGGAACCTTCTTTGCCTTTCTGGCTTGTCTTGTTGTTGTCATTGGTATCATTGGTATCATTGTTTTATTAATTTTTCTTTCTGGAACTTTCTTTGAGTTTTGACAAGGAAGACTCTCAAAAGGTATAAAAGGGGGGATGGGGGACCTGTCCCATTCCTCAAGTGAATTTTTGTTTACAACACAATCATCACTCCTCTCAGTTCCTTGTCTGCCTTGCCCTGTCCTGCCATGTTCCTGACATCATAATTCACTTCACCCTCCCCTACGACTCCCTGGCAGGACTGTGCTTTGGCTCCAAGGGACATGCTGTCAAGGACTGCCCAAGGAAGAAGCACCCAAACTCCCAGGTCCAGCCTCAGTGAGGGGCAATTCCCTGGACCTCCTCTAAGCTGCCCCTGTTTTATCATCACCACCAGCACCACAAGCACCTCAGGTTCCAAGCCCCACCAACTCACCCCACAGAGTCGATGGATTTGTTTTGTGTTGTATTGTAATTATTCTCATCTTTGCTCTGCTTTACTTTCCGCCACCGCTCTCCCTCTGTTAACTCTCGACATACTTGGAGTGTGCGCCCTCGTTGGCTGGTTCTTTTTTGGAGACTAGGCGTTGCGTTTGCATCTCGTATTCTGTCCTATCATCTCTCTTCTTGTTGTCATATCCTTAGTTGCCTGGGTCTCTAATCTTCTGTCCACCTGTATGAGTCCTTTAACTTTCAAGTTGCAGATTCCTCGCCTTCAGGTTGTGTTAGGTGGAACTGACTGGTTAGGAGCAAGAGGCACAAGACAGACCCAAACCTATTGTGACTGTCAGTTATCGTTCTCACGATGCCCATGGGAGAGCAAGCCACCGCCAATGCAGACCTGGGCGCTGGCTTGCGATGATGACAAATACTCTGAGTATAAAGTGGAACAGAAACCTGGTGTCAACAGTTTTCCTCCTCCTCTGCTCAAGCAGATAATATGGGAGAGGTTTTTACCCTGTGCCAGTCACGCTTGCCTAGCAACTATTACAGCCTGTATATCATCATCATGTATCAATAATTCATAAGAGTTTTTTTTCTCTTTTCTCTCCGAAGTTGGGGAGAAGGACCACCCACAAACACACATCTCCACTTCATTCACTCTCCACTCACTCACTCAGAGTAGACTGTTTACAGGTTGGAGCGAAAACAAAAGAGAAAAAGAGAGGATTGAACAACTTACGAAAAAGGAGGGCTTTTGCTATTTCCAGCTGGTCTTCCCCTGCAGTGAACATCCCACAAGTCTTTTTTACATTTTTTCCTTCTGCGCGCACTTTTGTTTGTCTTCCGTGAGATTCTGGAGTGTCTCACACAAGTTGTTGGCCACAGTTCAGCTTCTTGATGAGCTCTTACTTTAGTATGAGACATATAACAGATCACATAAATTTTATGTGTAACATAATCTTGTAGGTTCTTCTTATCGTCCTCCTGACTTTTTTTTTCGTTTTCTCACCGGAACAGCACCATTTTCCAGCTGGTTCCGGTCCGTTCTGTTTCAGGCGGAACGGCAGGGAACGACGGCACTGGGCCGGACCCGTGCGTGGGTGAAAAAAAATGGTCAAGTGGTGCCTGTTGGAATATGCCCTCGTGAGAGAAAATGGAAGAATCAATTGAATGAAAAAAAATTTGACTTGTCACGCCGTCTCGTCTGCTCCCCTCATCTCGCCGCTCCCGCGATCCACCCGCCGCTCCGAGATCACACTCGACACTGTCGAATTTCAACAGTGCCCGTTTCTTTTTTATATTTTTATTTTATTTTTTTTCGTTTTGGGGAGGGGCTCAGAAAAGACACTGGTTCCCCCTTTTTGGCTCATCGAATTTTGTTTTTTTTTTGTTCCTTTTTTTTTCTGTTTTTTCTTTCTATTGCGAACACCACCAAAACAAACAAACAAACACAAACCAAGGAAAAAACAAACTATCGAGGAAGAAAGACGACGAAGGACCAGACATGTGAAAGAGAGAGAGAGGCGAGAGTGGAATCATATAGATTGTGGTGCTCCAAAAAAAAGAGGGGGGCATTCGCGGGATGGGGGGAGGAGGAGGAGGAAGACCGGGTTTGGACTGGTTAACGGGCAAACAGGGAACAAAAGTAATGGAGAACACAAGCAAAAAAAAAAAAAAAAAAAAAAAAAGAAACAAAAGAAAAGAAAAAAAACGAGCACCGTAAAAGAATGCGAAACAACACTTTCGCAGGACGTTGTCCACTCTCTGTCTCTGTCTCTGTCTCTCTCTCTCAGTCACAAGAAGAAGAAGAGGCTTTCGCGCTGGAACAAGGCAGGCAGGCGGGCAGGCAACCAAAGGGGCAAGAAAAAAAAAGAAGGAAAAAAAAAGAATAGGAAAATGGGAACGTTCACAAAGAGGTTGAAGGAAAAGAGCATAATGGGCTCCGCACGAAGCAGAGTGACGGCCAGAGCACCCCGCGCGTTTAGAGCACGAGCAAAAGCACGGATGCCGCGACGCTTGAGACCGCCGCTGCAACAACAACAACGCTGGAGAGCGGCGGGAACGCGGCCTTGTGTGTCGCAGCGGACGTGGTCGACTTTGAGCTCACGGTCGCCGAGGTTGTGTTGTGCGAGGTGGTGCTGCTCGAGCTCGACGAGGAGGTGGTGAGGGGTTTGCCGCCGGTGGCCCACACGACCTTGTTGGTGCTGATGAGCGGCTGTAAAGCGGCCAGGAAGCGGTCGCGGGTGGCCGTGTTCCATGTGACGCGGAAGTCCCGCTGGTAGCCGTCCTCGGGCTTGGTGTACTCAAAGATGTGGGCCATGACCATCAGCGGGAACTGGCCCGACGAGAAGGACGTGAAGACCTGGCTCCAAAAGTCGTACTGCATCTCGGGCTGCGTCACCTGGTTGTTGACGATGGTCGAGGCCGTCTCCCATGCGGCCGACGCCTCGGATACGACAAAGAGCTTGTTGTTGGGGACTGCGTACGTGTTGTAGACGTACGAGATGCTGTCTGCAAAGTAGTTTGCGCTGGGGGCGTAGTTGCCCGTCAAGACACCGCCGGAGTTGATGACAGACTGCGAGGCTGTGTAATTTTTTTTTGTGTCAGATTTGATTAGTGAACCAAAAAAAAAAATGGCGAGGGAAGCAGAGACAGACAGAGAGACAGACAGACAGACGGACAGACTAGACAGACAAGTGTGGGGACAACAAAAAAAAAAACCCCCCACAATCGCTCCCCACCCAAAAAACTCACATTTCCAGTACTGCGACGTGCCCACATAGTCCACGTACTGCGCTCCCGGCCAGTAGGGTTGGCCGCCGGTATTGTCGCCCCGGTTGTTGAGGTCAAAGTTGGGCGACCACACGAGCTTGACGTCGGGCGCAATGCTGCGCATGGTCGTCGCCATCTGCCGCCAGTTGGCCACAAACGCAGTCGGCTGCCCGCCGTACAGCATCCACGGCCCGTTCATTTCGGGCAGGTAGCGCACAAGGATCGCCCGCCCCGTGTCGCGCTGGAGGTTGGCCAGCTGCTGCGCGAGTGCGGTCAGGTCGGCCTGCGTCACCGCCTGGAGCCCTTCGAGGCCGTTGCGCGTCTGGTCGGCATAGATCGTAAAGAAGATCGAGGCGTTGGTGTCGTCGTCGAGCACGTCAGCCGTAACCGTGTGGTTTGTGCCGTCGTCGTTGATGATGGGCGGGATGCTCTGGCGCACCTGGAAGCTGCCGGCCTTGTAGCCCAAGCGCTGGTTGAACTTTGCCGGGGTATCGAGCGAGTCGGGGTACTCTTCGTAGTTCAGCCTGGTTTGACGGGATAAAAAAAGGAAAAAGGGAGCAGAGAAGGTTAAATGGAATGAAGGATCGGCGACATTGGCAAGTATAACAACTACTACTGCTGCCGGATAACGCACCATGCACCGAGTACAAATTGTCCCTGAGCAGGGAGGCCGGTAGAGCCCAGCGATCCACCGCCAACGCCGGGGGTGGCCGCGGGAGCGGGAGAGTCTGTGGTGGCTGGAGTGTCGCCTCCTCCCGTGGACACGGGCAAGCCGGCCGACGAGGACGGGGACGGAGCTGCGGTGGAGGATGTCGAAGAGGAAGAGGAAGAGGAGGACGAGGAGGTTGTCGATGTGCTGGTGGTGCGTGGGAACTGAGCGCTGACGGGGGCCGATCCGCAGGAGAGGACAAGCAAGGCGACCGCCGCAGCCGCCGCCGCAGACAGGGCGATTGCAGTGGTGACCCCTCGTCGTCGCAGCAGCGCATCCGGCCGGCGGCGGCGGAGGTGGCGTGTGGTGGCTGTGGAAGACGATGATGAGGGGGAGGAGTTGCGGCTAGATGGCCATGAGGAGGAGAGGCTGGTGGTGGTGGAGGCCGCTGCTGCCGCCGCTGCAGTGGACGCCGTCGTCATGGCTCGCTCGATCGTGGGAGGTACTGAGCAGATTGATTTGTGTGTGTGTGGCTGGCTGGCTGGTTGGTTAAAAGTATTTAACTTTTTGTTCCTGGACAACAACAACACGCCGACAGACAAATGCCGACGGTCACAAGAACCAGATGGGGGAGGGCAAGGTCCAAAATTGGGTCAAAAGCTGATCTCTTTTGTCCCTCTCTCTCTCTGTCTCCCTCCATCTCTCTGTCTCTCTCTCTCTCACTCTCTCGCTCTCTCTCTCTCCCTCTCTCTCTCTGTCTCCATCTCTCACACACGCACTCCCACTCACTTCTCTCTCTCTGTCTCACTTTACGCTTTCTTCCGACTGATATCTTTTTTTTCCCAAATTTCTAAATTGGGAACCCCACCGCCGGTTGTCTCCCTTAGCCTGTCCATCTCCTATGCCTGCCTCCTCTGTTTCGCTCTCTTTGTCCCCTTCCATCAGCCCCCAATTCCAGTTTCCTGCTTTTCACTTTTTTTTTTCCCCCGAGTTTCCATCATTGCTGGCTGTCTTCTCACCATAGGCAGGCACGACCTTCCGAACACGCGTCTTCGTGTGCCGACCTCCGCACTTCTCCCGAGAGAGACAACTTGAGGGAAGGAGAAAAAAAGAACGAAAGAAAGAGAGACAGAGAGAGTGAGAGAGAGATCGAAAGATAGGGCGAGGGAGCGAAGGAAGTGTGGCTGTGTGAATTGCTAACTAATAGTGACTATTATGGCAGGCTTAGAAAGATTCCGTATAGGCGGATAACCGTCGGAAAGCAAAATGAACGACCCTTCAGGACATAGCAAGAGGGATGTGGCAAACGGGCGGACGAGAGGCGCTTCACCAAACACTCGCCTCCTCTCCCTCGAGCTTGCTCTTCGGTTACATTCCGCCCGCAAGAACACAGGTTGCGTTGGT